>WKFP01015034.1:346686-385638 GCA_011057875.1 Pterocles orientalis
AGCCCTTTGGAGATAAATACTGAATAACTCTGTGAGAGCTGCAGCTCAGGGCTCCTCTCTTTTGTAGCAGAATCAAAGTACCTGACCTGCGTAGGTGTTAAGACTGTCACCATACATGTCCTTTTCAATAGGAATTTAAAACGTTCAGTGTTTCCTGGGTTCTGGTCTAAAACCCAGCTTTGAGCAGAGAAACAAAAGACTGCAGAAATGTTGTTTGATAGTGACCCAGAGGAGCTTACATCCCAGGGAGGAAAGGAAATGCCACAGGCAGGAAGCAGCACTGTGTTTCCATCTTCATTTTCCTGACTGCAGAGAGCTGTGTCCCAGTCATATTACTCACACAAGTGATAATAAATTAGCATGTTATTAATTTAGGAATTTATTATTTAAACACATTGATTATCTCATGATAGGGACAAGCATCTCCTAGTTGAGATGGAGATCTTTGTGACCTTCTGTTCAGACTCTAGCAGTGGGTTGGGTGGTTTTAAAGATGCTCGTAGCCTAAGATACAAGAAAATTGTTGGTTTGCTTTGCTTGCAGTACCCTGCAGCTGGGCCAAAAGGGATGCAAAAGACTAACACGAATCAAATACCTCCACCCAGCACACTAAGAAGGCCACTGAAGCAAGCAATTTTCAGAGATATGGAAAGAGCCACAATGCTAAGCTCTGATAGCTTATCAAGAGATGCATGTTGTCTGAGCTCTATATGGTGCTGATGTAAAGGTTTTTTTCTTGAACACAGAAAGTGAACAAATTTATATTGTCACCAGTAAGATGATGAGGAAAAGTAGAGTGGCATCCTTTAAGAATCTGGGTCTCAGTTCCCATCCTCCAACAGTCATCTTGAAATAAATCATATCATCAGAATGGCAGTGTAACTGCAGGTGAAGCAGGGCCTTTTGCCTGGACACCAACTTCAAGATGAAATCAGCCTCATCACCTTGAGCAGCAAAGTAACTCTGTTGGCAAAAAATAACTGTGTAGAAGCCCAGAAGTCAATGAACATAACTCTTTATTTCAGCAGTTTTCTAATCTTTCTTGGGTAATGACTATCGGTGGCAAAGGAACTCTGTATTTTTTTCTGTAAACTTTACATTTTCACATTTTAATTGAAATAAATCCAGATACATGTTTCAAATGGCCTCTTTAAGTCTTCTAAGTTTTTAATACAAATGACTCTTGTTTGTACAAACTTCTCACGTTAGCAGGTCAAAACAAGGACAAAATTTATGGCTGTTCAATATCACGATGAGAAATAATTGTTCATTTCCAGTAGCTGCCTACTTCCGCTTCTCAAGTGATGCTCCTTTCTCTCTAAGCACTGTCTCCAGATAAGCACCAAGACATATTCACATCCTTCCCAGTGAAGGTTGTGCCACTGTTGGCAGCACAGTTTAAGAGAAACACTGGAAATAAGGCTTGGTCTATTCAGTCTCTTAGTGCTTAATGTCATAGCAGCACAAAATGAAACCTTCCTGATTGTTTTTCCAAATACAGCACTGTCCAAAGATCCCAATTAAGGATCAAGGTAGCACTCGAGTCTTTACACAGTGCTTGTCAGGAGCCTAGGTTTCACCCAGCTGGTCTGGGCTTCAGGATGTTTTTGCCTGGCTGAACATGCAACCTGGGCCTTTACCAGTTCAGGTGTGGTGGCAGCCTTCAGAGTGTTTGGATCCATTGCCAAGTTCAGGAAGTTGTGGCACTTCTCCCCAGAGACTTGTCGAGCAAATTGAGAGGGAGAGCTCTGGAGAACAGTTCTTTGCCTGGCTGAGAACTGGGCATTGAACGATGAAACCAGCAGGGCTAGCAAGAGCAAAACACCTGCTTCTGGGATGGGGTTCAGACAGATCTGTCAGCCCTTCTCTACATGTCACGGAAGGGACAGCCCTATTTCCACAAGATTAAAATTTTTTAACAAGGGAAATCTTGAGATATGTCTACAAATATGTTCTGAAACACTGTGTACAACTGATACAAATCAAAATCATGAACCTAGCTTTGACCATCTTTAGTAGCTCCTTGTGGAGCAAGAAATCTGAAGCCCGGCTGCAGGAGGGTGTTTGGGGAGCATTTGAATGGTAGCCTGCTGATTCCAGCTCACAGGAGGAGAAGCCTCAGTGTCTACTTCTGTAAGTGATATTTATAGATTCACTACAGGCTGAAATAATTCAGGTATTACCTGCTTGTAAATATCCCAGTACTATGTGGGGAGTAGCTAAATTAGATTTTGAATTTATTTTTTTTTTTTAACTGAGATGGATGCATCTAGGAGAGCTCTGTTATTAATTTGAGGAAGAAAGTAACCTTTAATTTGCAGATATTTGTCAAGAGGCTTTTTGGAGCACTAAATTATCCCTGTAGCTCTCTAAATGAAATTGTATTTCCCTTTCATACTACATTATACAGATAACTGATAACTTTACTCTGTTGAACTGCAGAGATAAATGGTGTATCTAAATTAGTGTATAGCCTAAAACAAAGGCCACCAGGATGACTGCATGGCCAGACTCAATCATCTGTAAAGAGGTGGGGATCTATTGAGTTCTAATCATCAGGGCTGCATTTCTGACCCACAGGGCCGTGAAGATTTAGTGAGTTATGGTAGGACATTGCTTGTAGGTCTCAGCTATTGGATTAAAGACCACAGGTCTTCCTAGAATCAATGGAGTGTGAAGTCTCTTACTAATTGTAAAAGCAGGTTCAACCCACAGTTTATTTTCTGTAGTTTGGAGGAAGTACAGAACTCATCCCCACAGCAGACACACGAAACAGACCACCTCTTACAACTGCATACCTGCCTTTATGCCTCAACAGTTCATCGCCTTCTGCCAGTGACATCCAGCCCTATTGGACACTTCCTTGGAGGACAGGATGGTCAGGGATGTACTGCCTGCTGGATAACACACTATCAGGAGTGGGGTGTACGGATTATTCCACAAGCTATCATGTCCAACAGTCAGTCAGCCAGTGTTCAAACACTGCCAACAGAGACAAAAAAAAAGTCCTCAGCAGTGGGCAGTGAATAACAATTATAACAATAACAATTCATTTGGAGATTAGTTCCCTATGTACACCCGTGACATTGCCCATTCCTCCTTAATGCAGAGGAGCTCAGGGCAAAAAGGGATTTCTCAGATCTTTGCATCTAGGCTGTTGCAGGCAGCCAAATTATGTGCCAAATTATGTTTTGTATCCCGAGCCCATCCAGAAACTCTTCCAGAGCCTCACTCCTCTGATGGTTAGAAATTTCTGACTCAAGAGTATCCCTAGCTGTTCTGCATGTGTCTGTTGTTTCACCTGCATTAATCTTCTCTTCTCTGGTGCTGAGTAACCATTCTGTGCATTTGCTCATCCTCACATATTTGCTGACAGTGGTCATACACTTGCTCATCCTTCTTTTGCTAGGCTGCAAGAACTGTACTTTTCTACTCTCTTTTTGTAAAAGACACTCTCTTGCTCTTCCCCACTCTACTTGCCCACTCCTGTCGGCTTGTGATTAATCTCACTTGAATGTAGATAGACATCATTTTACATTTCCATTTCATATAGAAAAATGTTACAATTCCTGACCAGTGCCTTACACAGTGGTGTCACTACTTACCTACCTCTACTGGGTGTGCTGCTCCCAGTGCTGCTTACCGTGGTATTTTCCCTTTCGTAGCCATACCACATCTGTGGCTCATAGCAATCTTGTGAAGGAAGATATTTATCTTGCTTTCACTATTTCTCCTTTATTTTCTGTTGCATGATGTTGCAAGGATTCTTGAGAAAGATTGTCAGTGAATTCCCTGAGATTAATACAGCTCCTTTCTACACAACTACTAAAACCTTCCTTTCAGTCATTTTTGTATTCATTGTACAGTTCTTGCACTGGCCCTCATGTTTTCTAATTTTACTGATAGTTTCCCATGTGGCACTGTCTCAAATATTTTTTGACTTTTTGTACAAGGGAAATCCCATGGATATAATCTCTTTATCAAAGGAAACTGTCAGGCAGCGCAACATGCTCTCCCTTTGATAAACTTGTATTGTTTTTTAGGCTGCTTTCTGCTCACCACCATGTCTTTGATTGTTCCTTGCTTTCACACTGATTTAAAAATGTTTTGTAAAATTGCAATCAGATTATTACTGTTTAATTGTCTCTGCCACTTTCTCTGTTTTTTTTTCTCAATGACAACACTATTCTCCTGTAGTTGTAGCACTCCTTTATGTAATTGCTACTGTGGATGCAGTTTCACCCTTCTGGCTTTTGATGTTGCAGGACAGTGATTCTCCAGTCTCCCCAAGAGAACCACATTAATCTCTTTGTGTTCGCTATTCCCTCACATTTAGCAATGTATATTTTTCCATACGTGCATTCTCACTGACCTTTACTTCCAGGTTCAGCCTCATTGACTTTTTTGAAAACTGATGCTGGGCAAACAGTTAGTTTTTGACCTATATTATTTTTATCCTTAAAGGTTATAAAAAACTTCTTTCCTTGCTCACCCACTAAGCCTGAGATCAAGGGGGAAGTCTAGTGGTCATCAGAGCACAGGCAAGAGAAGAAGGGAAGATAGCCAAAAATGTTACTAGGGTAGAGCTGCATTTAAATGCAATCCTCCCTTGCTGTGAACTGTCCTGTTTTACAGATGAAGGATGATCTGGGCACGTAGGATTTCATTACCTTTTCTTTGATATATCAGCACATTCAGCATTACAGTCCTCCCACCTATCTTCTTTAGTTTATTGTCTACCACTACTTTACAGTGCTAAGCACAGTCAAAACTGAGCTCCTCGCAGCAGATACCTGCCATTTTAGACGTCTATAAAGTGCTGAGCCTAAGAGGCAGTCTGAGTAAACTACAAGAATGCCATAAAGATGACTGGAGTGCAATTATAGTTGCTAATTCAACTTTGAAAATGGCATCTTAAGTCAAGATCATCCACCAAACAGACAAAGGATAGGCTGCAAGTGGGAAAGCTTCGACTCCTCTGCTGACCCTGCCCTGCCTCTGTCACCTTGGGCCACTGTCTCATCTCTCTAAGCATCTCTTTCCTCTCTTACGTTCTCTTCCTTTGTCTGTTTAGACTGCTGGATCTCTGGGGACCGAAGTGGATTTTTCTTCCTTTACTTTTTGGTGCCTGATGCTTCTCACAACACAAAAAATACACCAACCCCCTCAGGTTATAATTCTGTTTTAACCCTCCACCCACACATGAAAGCCGAACTATTCTCTTCCAGCCCTGAGTGTTGTCACCAGCTGATGCACAGCTCAGGACTGTGAGCTTTTCTCTCAGTGTGTGTACACACATGGGAGCAGGGCTGCAAAGGAGCAAGGTGGCTGGCTTCTTCTCAAGCCCAAACTGGAACTTTGCTTGAAACAAACCTCAGGGGAGAAAGAGCATCTTTTTCACTCTTTAATAGGCTGTACCACAAGGCACAGCACTCATTTCTTTCTGCATCATGTTAGAGGATTTACAGTAGGGTAGGTTTTTCTCACTTTCACAAGGAATTGATATTCATATTTTCTTTCTAAATTACTTAAGCCCCTTCTGCCTGCTACCAACTGTCCTTGGCTGGTGCTGCCCTCTCCCATGTTGTCTGTCCATGTCAATGAACATCACAACGTGCTGCACGTGCCTCGGGTGCTGCGAAGGTGCATCTATGCTGCTATCTTTTAGCCCATCCTCTAGCAGCCATTGGTGCCCTGTAAGACATTAGAATGCCCTTCATGAAACCATTACTTGAAATAAAGCTCAAATGCAACTTTTTTTTTCCATGCCTGGAAGTGAGCAAAAACTCAGCATGAGAGAAATGAGAGAAATAAATAATCACTGCACGCTGGCCTTATTTTTGTTTAGTTACATATAAAAAATATCGTAACATCAGCTCAGACAGCGATACCTGAGGAATTTATTTTTTCCAGAAGCCTTCATAGTCTTTGGTTGAAAGGGAAATCAAGATGTGCCATCCTGCCCATGCCTGTGGCCTTAGCTCCCTAACAGCACATCTTCATATCTGAGACATGTATGAGCTCCCCTGCCGTCGGCCCGCAGAGTAAGCCACCCCACCACACTCTCTGATTTCCTTAGGAGAAAGTAATGAACAAGTGTGAAGAGACAGGTGACTAAGGAAAGCAGGAGCAGCCCTCCTTGATGGGTTGTCTCAAGTGTAGTTCAGCCAAAGTCCTCAAATGCACTGAACACTCCGAATCTCTATTCTTCATTGCTGGATTATGTCAAATGGTCCCTGTCTGCTTTGAGCAGGTCTGTCCAACGCAACAAGCTCAGCGCTGGTGATAATGTGACATTTTCATCACTGCTAAAGCACATTTTCAGATACAGCAGGGTGTGGAGATTGCATTTTCAAAGGCAGAAAGCTTTCCTCCCTCATAGTAATGCTTTTCAGTGCATCACTGAGAACTCACCGGTGTTAAACTTCTGGGGCTGATTTCTGCTGTAGATGTGTGAAATTCGCTTCTTCAGGAGTCGTTAACAAGGTTTGAACCCCTGACCTGCGAGGCTGAACACAGATCTACACCTCTCAAACTCAAAGCTAAACTTCACGGGCTGCATTAGACTCTTATCTTCTTAGACAACGGGGATGCATGACACACACTTTGAAGGCACCAGCAAGTTCTCCTGAAGCCAGCTATCTGAGGGCAAGGATTTGGCCTCTCAGTATTTTGTGGATCTCCTTGCTCAGACCAGTCAATTAAAATAACTGACATTTGCTACAGTATTCCCTTTCCAGCTGTCTTTTAGAGTTTTTCAATAGGCTTTGGTGCCCAGCAGGAGCTATAACTGGAGCAACTCTCTGACATTTTAAATTGAAGTGGCCGTGGCACTTGCTGGAGCAACCCTTCTGAAGTCGGTCACGTAACACTCCCCTCATCCACCTGTCCGAGCAGGACTGACTGCATGTTTGTGGTGACAGAATAAGTTTTCTTTGGTAAGTTTTTGACTTGTATAGTATTTATTGATGAAGGTTGAACTGAAGATGAACCCAGCATAAAATCTTTCCATATTCATAGGCCAAAAGAGAGAGAGAAAATAATTGAAGAGAGAGAGTCATGAACTTTGTGACTTAGACCAAGGCCAGTAGGAATATGACAGAGGACAAAGACGTTTTGAGCTCTGAATGTATCCAAGTGGGCTGTAGAGTGCCACTGGAACACCTCTGGTTTCTACCAGGTCAACAGTACCCACTGCTGATTTCTTCAGTTCAGGTTTATAGAAACATTAAAACACTGATCTTGGAGGGTGGAGTAGAAGAAGGAAGAGAAATGAAGATAGAAAAACACTACCGTTATTTCTGTGCCTCCCTCTCTGGGGTGATGGTCCCAAACTAGATGGATCCCCACTGAATGCTATGGGTTTGTTCATTTAATAGTACACTTCCCAAATGGGTATTGTGGTCCTCTTCTGTGCATTTCACTGCTCAGCCGTGTATCAACTTGCTTTTAGCTTCTTGTAGCTGATCTGACTCTGACTCAAAAGGATGCTTTGCTGCCCTCTGGATAGAGACGCAAACCTACAAACTGTGGAGACAAGGAACAAGGATCCTCTGTATCGCACCAGTGCTATCACTTCTGGCACAGAGCAAGAAATTTAGGTGCTGAGCTGAACACAGAAAAAATTGATTGATTGGAAAAACTTCAGCAACGTGTTCCTTGATAAGAAATGATGAATCAAGAAGAGCTCTTTTTTTAAATTTTTTTTTTTGTCCCCAAGACTGGATGGTTTTTGTTGGAGAAGATGAGAAACCACAATCCCCAATCAGTAGCTGAGCAGAGAAAGGAGACACAAGCCACTCTATTCCAATACGTGCTCGTGCACGGTTGTTTACTCAGAGTGTTATCAGACATGGAGGGGAAGTTGAGAGAGATGCTTCCCTCCTGACAAGCAGAGCATCCACACAGCATGCAGGAGAGGGAATTGAAGACTAAGCTATTCGCTCTCACAAGTCTACTCTGTTCCTTAACCTCCCTTCTTCATTTCTCAGGAAAAACAAATAAGTAAACACAAACATTTTGATAGGTCTCCAATGTGTGTGGGTTTGGCACAAAGAACTCCTTGAAGCTTCAGCATTTTTCATGACGTGAGAAAATGGATTCACACTCACTTCTGGTGACAACAAACCATTTTCTGCTCTGAGTAGTCTGCATTCCAAACTACCTCTTAACATCCATCCTTCAGCCAGCCCCTGAAATATGTGCCCGTTCAAATATTCTTCTGTTGAATTTCTGATTAGCCTTCAAAGGCTAATCTACTTCATGAGAATTTAGTTTCTTAGAGTGTTGGTAAATAAGAACCACAGTGCATTTATGCTCAAATAAAAGGCATTTTATTCAATATGAAATACTGTTTTTATTCTTCCTTTTAATCTTTTAAATGGGCTTGATGACAAGAGGTATACATATCTCAAAACATACAGGAATTATTAATCTTGTTTGTTTATGCAGGGAAAATTAATAGATTCATGTTATATAAAACAAGAGCAAGAAAAAAGTAATTTTCTACAAATGTCTTATTAGTTAAATGCTTGCTTCTGCTTCACATGATTTAAGAGGACAAGGAGATTGGCAAAATGAAAAGAGTTTTTCAAAACAAAATGTTTCTTCCAACATCCTTCTGTCTGTTTTCTTTCACACACAGGAATTGCTCAAAACAGACAGCTTTGTGGCAATTTCAATGACTTTTGTTAAGCCTCTGAATGAGGGGAGAAAATCTTACCCATAGGGAAATCTGGCAAAGACAAAAATAACAGAGATTTCACCCAGTTGAAACATTTCTTTATAAGGCCACTGAACTTTTCCAAACGGTAATCTACTGTTTTGAAACAGAGAAACACACCACTGCTGCATGGCCAGGGATGCTGCCGCAGGAGCAGGTGCATCGTCACAGTCTGCGGACTCCAGCATGTGGATGAACATCCCTTTTGGGGCCAGCATTCCTGCAAAAAATATTATCATATGCTTTATTAGAGGCTATTCATGTGGGGAGGCTGTCATCTGGAACAATGACGTCTTTCTTATGCTTTACAAAATATCTGCCAGCCTCATGCAGACGGCTTAAATGAGCAAAGATGTCTCAGGCGACAACAGGTACCCCTGAGGATGAACCGTAAATTAGAGCAGCCCTACTGCTGCTGCAAGCTGTGTCTTGTGGGTCCACGTGGATGTGGCAGGAACTGGTTACTGCCAGTTAGCATCGTTCCCTTAGCCTACCGCAAGGAAAGGGCAGCCAAAACAATCCATGTTTCCTTTTCCATCAGGGAAGGCTCTTCACTACTCTCAGGAAAGGGCAATACAAAGAACAGAGATAAGAAAAGCTTCAAACACGTGTCAGCTTGAATCAGCCGAGAACATCACCAACCCCACAGCATTGGATCCACTTTTGCTGACTGCCACTAGCAATACCTCTTATTCTTCTGAGGTTGCATTGCTCTCTTTCAGTAAAATGAATTCTTGTAGTGGGAGTTACAGCAGTGGGGAGAGAGCGACCCAACTTTTTCAGGACATCTCTATTCGTCTCACATCTCAGTGCTAAGGCTTGTCTTGCACCAGAGGGGCAGGAGCCAGTGACCCAAGGAGGTGTAGCCGCAACAGTGACACACTCCTGCCCTATTTGCAGTCTGACAACAGCAAAGGGCCCCAAGCTGGGATTCTCCAGTGCCTCCTACTGTGATTTTAACTGCTCTGGATGGGTGTGAAGTACTCCCATACTGACTGATGAGTGTGCAAATGACTGTGAAGAGCAAAAGAGAATCAAGGCACTGCTTTCTCCCCTTCAGTTAAAGGGTTCTGGCTCATTCAGACACACAGATACCCTCCAGCTTTGCCCTTAGGAGACATTTTTAACTGGGCTAAGCAAATAAAGCCTGTAAATACTCCCAGCACTCATTGGTGTGCTGCCTTCCCTTTGCAGAGGAACCAGGGTTTACACACTGGATAGGACCGGGGAGGACAAGAGCTAGACAGCGTAGGACGGTTGCATCAATTTTTGTAAACCCAGTGAGAGGATCAGCACAGATTATCAGTCCCAAAGTGGTATGAACATCACGAGGCCTTAGGTGTAAAGATTTAAATAGGGATTGAGCCTTGCAGAATGAGGCATGCAAGTCACAGCAATCAGTGAGAGACCAATTTCAACAGCAAGGGCTGAACTCACGGAAAAGGTCATGGATGACCCTTAGCTCTCCATCTGTCTTTCTGCAGCATTTGATGAGTCCTCATTTTCCAATCTCCCAATAAAATTATGACTCAGTTTAAACATTCATTTAAAGTAATTCATTTCTAGGCAATTTCAGAGTGTCAATTTCTGCTTGATTGCCATTTCCCTTATTATTTCCCTCATTATAGCTGCAGCATAAGTTTTATTTGTTTTAGGTAGATGAAAGACAAAAAGAGTCATACAAATCTTCTAGTGATCCCCTGTAGCTAGCAACCTTTATGTTTGGAAAGGCAGACGTATATTTACCCTTCTCCAAATATGGCCAAGTGTCATTTGAAAATTAGATCTCAGCTGTTTCTGTTTGTTCTATATATTAAGCTGCTAAATAATAATTTTTCAGCATTAAAAATATACTGCATTTCTACTTAATGGCATTAATATAAATTAATGTGTTTAAATTATCTTCAACTTCTTAATGGAGTTTGTAATAAATGCTTAGGTAGATACGTAACATAAATATCAATCCTTGTTTGCTACTTTAATTACACTGTGCACTAAGATAAGAATTTCTGGCATAATGTAACATAGGAAATTCAGTCATGATTTATGAAAAGCCTCATTTAACATTAATAGACCTACAGGGACCATTTTCTACTGGTCAGTGCTGTTTTCTTAAGGCAGAGAAAAAAATATGCCTTAAAATGTGCTTTGCAGTGCCACAAGAGTAAGAGAAGGAGTGGGATTTTAGCTTTACTGCTCAACCTTAACTGCAAAATAGTTGTTGGAGTAACAGAACCAAAATGCATTGAGTAGTCTCAGGTAGGACAGTCTGGCACCTGGGGAAATGCAGGTGAAATTCTGCCATCCTTGTTCCTGGGGTCTGCAGTTCACAGCACATGCCATGGAAAATAATAAAAAGGGTTGTACAAGTGGTGAACAGACAGGCAGCAGAAGAGACCCTACAGACCCAGGAGGAAGGGTGCAGAAAAGTCCTCAGAGCAGAGAGTACAGGGTGTGTCATCCCCTTCCTCCCTAAACAAGCTACATCAAAAGTCTTCCCAGATGTAGAGAGCAGGAAATAACATAACAGTGGTGATCTCAGAAGAGGATTGTGTCCTAGAGAATTACTAAAAACAGTACACTTAACCTGCTAATAAAGTTGTACCAATACATAAAAAAACACAGTATATAATAATGCTATTATATTTTTTTAGTCTTTCCCCACTTCTGTTCTAAATGTGGGCCTGAGAAATACAATTATTTTTAGAGAAAAGTATCTAAAATCCTGAAAAATTTCCCTCATTCGTCTCCTCAATTTAGCCTCCATGCTTTTCGCTGACATACTTGGGATCAGAGGATAAAATGTGTCATTAGATGAGACTTCCAAAGGGAAGGAATGATCTGAATGGGAAGAAAAAGCCCACAGCAGATCATTTTTAGTGTTCTCTGAACCAAGCAGGATTCTTGGTTGATCAAGGCTGGGGAAACCATGCCTAAAAGCTGAGCTGGGAGACTCTCAGGATAATATCATCTTCAATGTACTGAGGCCTGGATGCAACGATGACAGGAGGGCAGCTGTCCTATAGCACTGAACTGGACCTTGATGATCAGCAAGACAAATAGTTGGCTTTACACCTACGGATATCCATACTGGAGCAGGGAGAGCTGGTTGCACACCTTCCAGCCTTCAAACCACCAGTGAAATCACACCCGCTTGACTGCTTTCATGAGTACATGGAAATACTTTGCAAACTGGATGGTCTAAACGCAGTAACCAGCCATGTTGCGAGAACACGAGCATACTCCAGCATCACCCCTTTGCTGCTTGCCCAGGCTGTTGTAGGGAAGGGACCCTGCCCTCTCCCTGAATGACCATCACCTCCCTCCAGTCAGTCCCACCCAGCAATGGAGGAATTGGCATTTCCAACCTCAAAAAAAAAGCATACTTGGTCTGAACTTCATCTCAAGGCATGTAGTTATGAGTGTCTCATCAAGTGGCTCAGTGAAAGGGCAAAAAGCAATGTCAATCCTTCTCCTAAGTGCATAGAGGCCAGCAAACTCCTGCAGCTCTGACTGTTCTGCCAGTCAGTCAAATAACTTTTTCACAAGCCTGAAGGGCAAAAGAAGTTTTGAAGACCGTCTCTAAAAGGGACAAAGGATTTCCTTTTTCTCACTATCTCTTCTAAAGCCTCTTCACCTCTGAAGCTCCTTGAGTCATTGTTGCTCTAAATGCTTTTCCTCTCTGATTCATTTCAGATCCAATTTGCTGCCTTTGTCCCTGTTTAGTCTGTGCACATCTGTGGAGCCAGATATTGTGGAGCTCTTCATATTTTCTATGGTTAAAAAGATTGGGAGTGATAAGTCGCAGTGCAGTTCTTACAACTGGGTATTCCTCTTGCTTCTGTCCAATGTGCTTTTTTATCAAATTGAGGGTGACATTACAAAGCATTCTCCTCCATCCCAGTCCTCCGAGCCGCACGCTGACTTCCATCCCATTGCCTTCCCTGCATCCCACTCAGAGGTTTGACAGCCCAAAGGCTGAGCTTCTGACAGCGGTTGCTTTTAAAAGCAAGTTACCTTTTTATTGAATCCTTATCACCGGTAATTATTCTACTCGCAACTAGATGACAAGCAACTGGATCTAGGGCTGGGTAACAGTATTTTGCCTCATTAAAACTGCACTCAAATGTTCTGACACTGTGTCACAGACACAGCCATCATCTGTTTCTGCCACGATCTGTAGTTTCACTGCAACCACCAGGCTAAGTTACAAACTGTTACCCCCTAGCATTCATTCGACAAAAGAAAACCCTCCAAAACAGTAAATTATTTTCAGTAGCATTCATAGCCTTGGCACTTTGCTGATGCAAACAATCCAAAGGCAACTTTCTTCTGCAAGAACAGCACTGGAAGGTCGGGACAGGACTTGTGCAACAACCGGTGGATACAGAAGTTGACCACTGCAACAGTGATTTCCACACAAGTAAAGCTAGCAAGCAAATTCAGATTTAGCTTTACTATTTGCAGCCAAGGCTTCTTAAACTCTTTTTCTAAGGATATAGAATTTAAGCAGCTATTTTCTGAGGGTGTGTGCAAGAGAAACTGCGTGACAGTCCTGCTACAATAAAACCAAACTCAAGAGCAGAAGTCTCAGAGATGTTTCATGAAAATTGGCTGCCAAGGAAAGCTTGTAAAGTACTAAAAGATGCAAGATGAACACACACTTCATTAAACACCAGACAGCCAACCACAAGATAAAACCTAGAGGAAAACAGATGCATTAACTCCAGTGCATACAGACCGATGTGCTTTTAAAAGGGAAGCCTGAACAGCCAGCATCTCTACTGCTTTTAGCATTAACTACTTTGTTTCACAACAGTTTGGGAATGATAATTGTACCCAGTGATGTAAAAAATTATCCCAGAAACTGAAGTAATCTGTAACTTTTTAAAGTGTTGATTTTTGGGAACAAGAATTTTAATGTCTGGAATGAGTGAAAATCAGTGTTTGTTGAGAAGCAGTCTTCATGGAAACTTTCAGATCAGTTCCTTGCACAACTCCTGTGTTGTCTTTGGTATTTGGAAGCGCTGGAGATTTAAGCATTAATCCTGGATCATCTGTATCTGTGGGTTTTAACATCAATATATTTAAAGTTTCATCCTGTAGAGGACCTGTGATCTTCTCAGGAATTTTGAAGCACAAGGGAAGAAATTTAGGGGAGAAAATCTTGATACTGACACAGAACATATCAAAAAGTTAAATAACGACCTCACTTCCGCTAAACTGAGAAGGATAATTGAAACATCTCATTTTTGTTTAATTTAAAGGGCAAGCACCAGTAAAGTGAACTACCAAGCAAGCAGAACCAGAAAGGGATGTGCCACTGCCATCATGAGATGTCAAGACTGGAGCCGTACTTCCACGCTATTGAAGCCACAAGTGATGGTATTGAAGTGCTGGTTTGCTTTGCAGGCACAGGTGAAGGAGCTCTGCTCCAAAGCGAGAGTAGGAGCAAGCTGCCTGTCCTCAGGGGCTGGGTACTCCTTGGGTTATTACAGTGTCCTCTTTTTCTGGGATGTTTCTTCTGGGCTGATTGAAACACGGAACAAATCTCAACCCTCATTCTAGGCTAAGACTGGCTCTTTTCAGTGTTTTCACTGAGGACGTCTCACTTTCTGACACATGATCTTACTATTTCAAGGGCAAACATTTGATTCTTCTACACTGTGCACCTATGGAACACTGAAGGAACCCACCTGGTCCACATCCTTGATAATCAGCAAAAGAGATCTACACGTCTATGGCCATTTTTACATGCCAGTGTCCTTGTTTACCATAAGCATTCCATGTGTCATTGTAGAAAACTTATACGCTTCCTTTAGGGTTAAATGTTACCATAATTAAATCAAAGTTTTCCACTGAAATGTATTCTACAGATTTTCTTTCATTTTGAAAGGAATGGCAAAAAAAAAATCACAACGTGCTTTGTGTTTTATACTGCTGTTGATTTAAGCACACTTTCAACCCCATTGAGGAGCTGATTTCACCCTCCCCTGACAAGAAAAGACTATATAAATATAATAAATTCAAATAATGGGATCAAGTAACCATAGTTACTCTATCTGAAATAAAAATCCAAAATGAAAACTCAAAATATTAATCACTAGACTAATCCCAAAGACAAAATTATTTTCTCTCTTCTTGATCCAAGAAGCAACCCAAATGCTCTGTGATGCAGGGCAGTGTCAGCTGGATATGCACAGAAAACACTACACAAGCAAGCTGTTTGGCAAAACATTTGGCTCTAATACTGGAGGAAAAAGGCTTATGCATGCTAAGCACGATTTCTTCACCTTGTAACTGCTAGACCAGAAAACCCTGACATGTCTGTGCCGGTTATAGAAGGTTATACAATGTTTTCAGAAATCATTAGGTTTATTACAGAACATCAGCAGGAGGATGATGCTGGTAATTATTTAAACAGGTGATTATGCAAAATACTATTACCAAACAATTTGTATCTCTTTCCAGAGAAACTTGAAAAAAACATTTTCCGTTAGTGACATTCAGATTCTGCTGCCATCTTTGGAGTTAAAATAACTAATAAGTAGAGCTAAGAGAAATGTCTTGAGTCACTGCATAAAATCAATATGCCATCAATGAATTTTGTATTTATGTTCCTACATAACATCCCAAGTGTTACCTCCAAGACTGTCTGTGATTTTAAAGGATAATCAGAGAGCAGTTCAGTGACATCACATCCATTTCTCTTATACTGCCACTCCAAAGGAGGTTGACTATGAATCTTGTAGTCTTATAATTGCTTGTATCAGTTAATTCTATCTTCAGAAATATCATAGAATCATAGAATGGTTTGGGTTGGAAGGGACCTTCAAGATCATCTCGTTCCAACCCCCCTGCCATGGGCAGGGACACCTCCCACTAGCCCAGGTTGCTCAAAGCCTCATCCAGCCTGGTTTTGAACACCTCCAGGGATGGGGCATCCACAACTTATCTGGGCAACATGTTCCAGTGTCTCACCACCTTCACAGTAAAAAATTTCTTCCTAATATCTGATCTAAATCTACTCTCTTTTGGCTTAAAACCATTACCCCTCATCCTGTCACTCTGACAATGCCACCTGACCCATGGTTGTTTAAGTGGCCAGTTTCAGTAGCTGTTTTTGTAGTCAGACTTGGGTGGTTGGCATGGGCTGAGCTAGGCACTGTGAGTCACTGAGCTGCCTGCCAACACTGTGTATGGTTGAGCTGAACCTGTTACTCAGACAAAACTTTGGTTCATAGGTTACTAAAACTGTACCTCTCCTTCTTCCAACCAGAAACTCCTTGGGGATTTAGGGAGCTTCATCAGGGTTCACACATGACCAGTACAACAAGAAAGAAATTGAGTTCATGTAACTTTTGACATCTGAAAAATGGAGGGCTGCATCAGAGCATCTCATGTCGGGCTGCCTTTATAGTCAATGGAGAGAAATTGGCACTTCTAGGGTGGGAGTCATATGACCAATATTAAATGTCTGTTTCAGGATGAGATGAATTGCACCATAGATCTTAGTGACTTATGCTGACTAAATCTCAATTGATTTAGCCATGTTGTAGTCAATGGACATATTGACTAGCTCATGCAGATATCTGCATTGTAGATACCTTGATTTACTCAGACAAATCTCTGTGTGGGGCCATAATTAGCTTCCTAAACATAGGTGTACTTGTCACATAAAATGCTCTTGGGCATCTGGGATGTGAGCCTTGAAGGCAAGACGTAAGATCTACAGAAAAATTGCCTTCTGCAATGACACCAGTTGGGTGGGAGACCCTTGGACATCTCAACTGGCCCTAGGTTTGTTTGCAACTGCACTAACCCACACTACGTGCAGAAAATAAATAACATTTTCAGACAAGCCAGACCTCTACACCACCTTTCATGGTGACAGTGGCAGCAGCAATAACTTGGGGCTGCAGGTGAGCCCAGGGAAAGGAGTTTGTCCATCTGTGTCCAGTAGTCACATCATGCTGCAAGTTTTCCTCTGCCAGGCAGAAAGTCCTTCCCAGGGCGACCTCTGCAATCGTTGCCAACTGCAGGCACTGCTGTAGAGCTCCCATTGCCGTTACCACATTATGTAGTTTATCCTGCAAGCTTACTGAGCTCTGCTTCAAGAGTTGACAAGATGTTTTGCCCTTATTAAACTAGCTGAAAGGTAGTTTTGTTGATTAGAGTAATCTAGTCTAAATTTATTCTTAGAAAATGTATAGTAACTTTATGCTGCTCCAATTCTGACCTTTGGTCCTTTCTCCTCAGTTGTGCTTTTTCCTCTGTTATACTCACAGGCATCAACAGTTTCCTACAACATCCATGTGCAGCTTTTCACCAAAGGACAGAAAGGGAGAAGAAAGCATCGTGTTTTTCATCCTGGGGAAATAAAATACATAGTCTCCTCATTTGTAAAATAAAAGTGCTGCTTGACTAACGCTATACATCTCTGTTCAGTAACGGTATTACAGGGATTTACATCTGGTAGGAGCCTGGAGAGATTGCTCTTTTTCAACGACACTGTTGTTCTCCAATTCCAAAAGGGTGTAACTCACTTTCCAAAATGAACCAGTATTGTCTCAGATTTTTATTAAAGGCTGTTGAGGTGAGCCAGACACTTCTGTCTTCTTCTCTCTAGGCTTTTTTCTACATTTCCCTGCAGTTTAAAATACTAAAACATCAGTCTTGCTGAAAGTCATGTGCATGAGGAAGAAGTCATTACAGATGAGAACGAAGCATATAAACTTGAATATGATATCAAATGCACTGGTGGAGGCTGGAAGAATAAATAGTTGAATGATGGTGGAATAAAAATATAATCCTTTGAGGATCTATGAAATAAAACAGCTTTCCATCACTATGAAGCTGTGCTCCAGGAAGGGTATGAGTCTAGTACTAGACTGAAATAAAAAATTGACCTTATTCTGAGACATAGTTGAACTGGGAGAAGAAGAAAACTGATGCCTGATCAGACAAAGATTGATGCTATATGTATGAATAGATACTCTGCTATTTGATCTTATCAATTTGTTGGAATGGAAAAGTTCTGCAGGGATGTATTATTTTTGAAGATGCTCCAATAGATCATGGATTGGCTGCCAGCTGAGCTCTGCCTGCCCTGTAGCTTTGGACATCTGGTTTCCTGTCACCTTGCCCCAGCTCCCTGGCCATCTGCCCGGTTGTCATCAAGAAACTTCAGTGAGTTTCCTGACCCTAGTTCTCAGCACTCCGGGGTCGCATGGCTTCTAGGGTGTAACTGCTGGCTAGGGGAGCAGTCACCCTCAGCTGCTTGTTACCAGTGAAGGCTTTTTCCCTCTAAACAAGTCTAATAATGGGATGGGACGACAAACAGAGAATCCACCACCTTTTCCTATGACTAGTTCTGGGATTTCATAGGCTCTGAGGAAGATGCTGTACCTTGTATGAAGGTCTGAATTGGTCTACAGACTTCACACCATAAAAAAGGAAGAGGAGTGGCGTATCTTTGCTCCTGTTTTCTTTGTACCTCTGCTTAATCCAGTTCAGCGCTGTCCTTGGAGTGAATTTGGCCTTGTGTAAATATTCACTGACCTTGAAGTGCTATACAAAAGGAAATTTATGTCAAAACTTGTTGCTGGTTGTCAAGAAACAAGAGTCCATATGCACTTGCTTCCTGAGACTGCAATGAGCATGAGGTACAGGCACTACTGCAAACCATTTGTAGTCTCAGCAGGAAGCGGATTGCCACAGGCTGAATGGAGTATCATTAGCTTCACAGGATTTTAAAGTATCCAGTACAGGTGTTAGAAACTACCCAACAACTGGCTTGTGTTACTTATTCCATGAAATGCATACATTCAGGGTCATGTTTCGTTTCTGCATGACAGCAAGTGAACCCTGACCTTTAACAGTAAATCCATCAATGGGCCATAAGCAGCATGAGCTGAACACAGATTTCTGGCTTGTAAAGTCATGTGTGAACTACAAGAACATAATCTACCTCTAAAAGGGACTTTAAAAGTCTAAAGACTAAAAAATATCTAGTTCTGCTGAGCAAACTATATAAAAGTTTATGAACATGACTGCCCTAATGTGTTGCGTTGATTTGTACTGTTAAACCTTCAGCACACATTCTGTGTAGAATGTCTGTCTAAAAGGATAGATTTCAAAAGGCCATAAAAATTGTCTACCCTCCAAAAATCCCTAACCACTGTGGGTTCAGCCTAAATCCCAGCAAAGTGTGACAATCTTGTCACTGATTCCAGTGGTGTTTGGATCAAGCCGTTTATCTAGTTTTATGGAAAACACTACGAAACCATTCAGTTCAGGTTTTGATGAATGAGTAAGTTATAGGTCACTGCTGTATGCTGCATCAGTTACTCTGGCAGTGGTGGGCAAAGCAAAAACATTAATTCCATTAGCTGTCAGAACATGAGCCTTGCTCAAGAAAGTGCTTGTCCTCTGCGCAGGGATATGAATCCCTGGAGTTTTTGCTGAGATAGTGTCAATCTATCCGTGATGCTAGAGCCTCAGATACTCACGAAATACACCCAAGATCCAGCACCTTCAGTCTGACACAAAAAAAATCACCAGAATCAGCAAATATTGTTATATCAATCCAAACCAAATGCACAGGGAAAATAGAAAGAATGCACAAGTGTGAGAAGCAAACTGTGTTCACAGCAAGCTCAAGAACATTGTTGATAACAGCCTTTAAAATATCACACTGCAATGTCCTGTGTCTGGGAGCATCTCCAGGAGATCTAACAGCAGTGTCACAAAATCTGTGAAGTTTCATGCCCCAGGCTGGCACAACTGCTAATGTGTTCAGAGAAGAAAATATAACTGGGTTTTAAAGATTAAAAATTCAAGCTTGAATCATAAGACTTGGCCAACTTGAGTTTGTAGAACAGAAACACACTCAAGACACCCAGACTTGTGTGTCTTTGGCTTTGAGATGAAATCAAGGAACAGACTGAGCTATAGTCCATGTTATGTCTTAGCTTTTTTTATTGCATCAGACTAAAAGTCAGTGTTTAAATATATAAATAACATGCAGGTATGTGGCCTGTTTTTCTGAGGTTCTTAAGTGCTTTCTGCTTCTACCGATTTTAATGGGTATGGCTTTCATATAATAATTAGGCCACTTCGGTACTTCCTAGAGAAAAGGCAGTACTTCTGGAACCTCACATAAATCCTTTCCAAACACCAGGGCTAAGGCCAGGACTTCTCTGAAGATTTGTATATTGGGAGAGATGTTTCAAGATATGGAAAATAAAAATATTCTGTTATTGTAACTACCTGGGCTTCAGAGACATTCGTAAGCTTGCCCAAATTCACTCAAAGATTTGTACAAATTCACCCAGAGCTTTCAGTGAATATATCTAAAATTTCCAGTTTGCAACAAAACCGGGAACATGTTTCTACAGTTCTCAGTTTCAGGTTGCAGGTTTCACAGCACTCCTGTTTCCTGTCTCTGATAAATGTTTTTTCAAGTGGTAGGACTGCCTTTGAAAGCACGAAAGGTGTTCCTCTTTGAAAAATGTCTTCTGTGTGAGATGGATATCCCTATGATCAATTTTTCATGCTGCCCTTTTTCTGTCTTCGTGAGATTCTGATTCTCAAATGATAACCTCCTAGAATCATTGCACATTTTATTTTAGCTGAGCTATCATTAAAAATAACATCCTCATCATATATCTCCCAAATAAATCATGTTATTTTAAGCAGAATCTTTTTCAGTGAAAATAGTACTAGAACTTCTTTCACAGAGAACAAACTGCAACATTTTTCTTCAAAGAGACAGACATATTGACTAGAGCTGGCTCACCAGCAGTCAGGGGTTGTGGGCAAATTGCTTCAAATTTTTTAAGAGCAAAGACGAGTGATTGTCAAGAGAAGTTAAACTTGAGACATTCGAGCTCAAACACAGACCTCTGTCATTTCTTTTAATAAATCCATCAACTGGGTCCAGTCTCTGGCTGGTAATGGTCAATAGCTCAGATTAGAGCCAAGAAGCCGCATAGAGCTTTATCCAACTGGTGGAATGAAAATTAAATTGTATCTCTTGATTTGTCTATGATTAGAATTAAAAGTACTCTCAGAGAGACTGCTGTCATGATGTACCCAGCTTTTTCAGACCCAAAGTTTATCAAAAATCTCAGAAAAGATCTGCTTCTCTGAAAGTTCTGGTGTGGTTTCTTCGGGTCTGATCCTGTAGGAGTCTCTTTTACATGAAATTAGTTATAAGGAGAAAATTACATGTTTGTAGCTTTGTTATTTTTTTTTCCAAAAGGAAACCTTAGGAAGATAACTAGCATTAGCTATAAGACTGTATCTTCTTCACAATTACACTCATGCACACAATGGAGGAGGTCCCAATCCGATGAAAAACTCTCCCAGAACAAAGACCTCTGGGAATGTCCTCCTTAAACCACCATTAAGATCTAGAACTTAAACCTCCTGCCATGAGTTACCCACCAAGAAGAGCTCTGCTTATCCAAATAAGCATATGCTCAAGCTGTCAATAAATTATGCGGGTGATTTGTGGGTCATGATTAATGTTACCCCATGGCTTGGCAGTATACTGTTAGCCCAGGACTCCTATCCATATAAGGCACATAAGAAAGCCTTGGGATGTTTTCTACATGACTTGATAATAATATACAGTCTTTATGCATGCACCATTCTTCAAAGTACTACTCTTTCTTTTTTCTTTTTTTATAGATGATATGGCCTCTTTATGCACAGAGTATACTTAAAATTAGGTACATTTATTATTAATTAATAATTCATCACGTACTCTGGTAACACCTTCAATCCTTCAAGAGGACTTTAAAGAGTGAACAAACAAAGCCTAGCAACTAGGGCTGCTCTAAATACCTACATAGAGCCTCGAACCTGCACAAGCTGGATCTACTCCTACAGAGCCCAGTGTAACATTCTTGCAAGCCCATTCAGACCTAGAGTGAGGCTGTTTGCATAGCTCTATGAGGCAAATCCTGCCTGTCCTCTTCAACATTCAGGTTCATTGAACTTTCAAAGAGCCTGCAGCAATGGGCTGCACCACCAGACTCTGTGGAGTTCGTCCCTCCATGCCCATGAGATCCCTCTGTGGCAGGTGAGCTTTAGGGCCCCCAATTTACAAACAAGCCCAGAGGCACAGTTGAAAACTGGGATCAATATGCAGACAGAATAAAAGAAGAAGAAGAAAAAACCCAAACAAACAGGTCAAATAAATTATTTGTTACACATTATTCACTCAGCATCTCCTGGAAGCAAGGGAGTTCATAGCAAAGTCTGGAAACATTGCGCTGTTCCAGTGCTGCTGTATTTTAGTGGTTTTCGGCTCTTCTCATTTTTTTCTGATATGCAGACCTTCAGACATTTCCCACAGAGGTAGGGACCCCTGGATAGTGAAGTTAGCCTGAGTTGTTTTTTTTTCCTAATCTCTCCTTCAGGATCCCTAAGAAGTAAGCACAAACCCTCTTAGCCCCCTGCCCTCATCCTCGCTCCAGGGGACCATAGGCGATAGACTGAAAATCAAACTGCATAGATTTTTCTGAACCTCTCCAGCCCAGACAGTTTTTAGCTACTGCATGATGCCCTTCCACTTTCAGAGCCTGTTCCAAATGCAATGAAAGCCAGTCAAGAACAAAACCAGCCTTTAAAACAACGTGTTGGGTCTCATAGAGTTTGAATACTGTACATCAAAATCAGAAATGTTCAATTTATTAAGATTTGTTTTCAACAGCTAATAGCTCAAAGCTGCTTCTGTTTTTTTCTTTTTTGAAGTACCTGGTGCCTGTACTGATTCTCTGAAGGCTGGCAAATATTGGGGTGTCATTAACAATAGACCAGCTCTACTGACAGGTCTCTCTGGACAAGGACTGTATTCTAGCATCTTGTGTCCTGGTCACAGCAATATGTCTCCCAAGCCATAGCAATCCAAATCACAGCCGAGAGAGATCGTTCTGTGCCTTGATCTGTGTCACAGAAGGAGTCAGAGTGAGTTACACACTTCACTCACGAAACAGCAATATATTTTATTGATATAAAACAGTGAGTTAACAAAGTTCAAAGATTAATGTGACAGTGATTTAACAAAATTAGATGACAAGGTGGACTTTATTATTTACTGCATAGAGGATGGGGTCAGACAAAGCTGTCAGGGAGACCCTCCCACTGAGTTACGAGGTTCAGAAAGGACCCCCTTGCTCTCTAAACTCCTTCTCAGAGAGGAGCCCAGGTGCGGCAGGATCCCATTCTGGTCCCAGACTTGTCAACAGTTTATGTCTAAGGGTTTATATATGTGCAATCAATCTTTTACATCACTTAGCTAAGATTTCACAGTTTAGCATGCTACTAATCACCTACAGAGAATCTGTTGTGGCAAGGAATCTCTCAGCCTTGAGGAGGAACCTTGAGAGGCATCCCTGCTCAAGGGGAGATCCTGGTGTGCAGCCTGCTGCTGTGCAGGAGAGCTCAGCAGGCCCTGGGCTGTTCAGTATTTATGGAGTAAGATGGTTGACTTACAGTCATATTTGCATACTAGCCCTATTTCAGTCAGCACATGCTCAGCTAGCCATCAGCTGTTGAGAAAGAAGTGCAACATAGCCCTCGGATATTGGATTGTTATCCGTCTCCCCCGGCTCTATTTTGAGTTGGGTGCAGCCAACATGACCAGACACATCCATTATGGCCACTACTGGTGGTTATCACTTGAAAGGGTTACGGGAGATAAAGGTCAGGTTGGGGCAGGGAGGGGGAGCACACTGTCACAATCTGTCAACTTATTTTGAGAAAAGGAAGGAAATTAAGTCTCAAAAGCTACTCTTCTGCAGTTTCTAAAGTTTATGGGGAATCTGGAGGCCTCTTTTACCGAGTGCATAACCTCTTGGTAAGTCTCACCAGAGAAACACATCAAATTCCTTCTTTCTGAAATACAGCCCAGCTTAGGTTCTGAAATAAAGAGGAGCCTGAAGTCACCAACTCTGTTTCAAAGACCTAGCTTAGATGGTACTAGTTCTGCAAGTATTGACTCTCCTACTGCTGCCACTTGACTTGGCTTGGTGCAATAGTGGGAAATTTGAAGGCAAATGCTAATAAAGGTTTTAGTGTTGTTCAGAGAAAAAAAAAAATCATCCCAAATAAACTGGAGACATTGATTTTGTGCCAAGTCCTACAGCCTGCTTTAGAAGACCTGCTGATGTTTCTGTTTACCGGAAAGCTTACATGTGAGAGGCATAATGCTTGGATCCCCTGAAAAGTCAAAAGCTCAAAACCCAGACATGTACACCTCCCTGGGAGCTTCCCTCTGCCACCCACAGCAATCTCTCCTTCTCTCCAGGGTTACAAGGAGGGCAAAGATGTGTCTATAGAGGAATATTTCTGGAATTCTGCCATTTTATTAGCCAAGTCATTGAACTGGCATGGACATAGAGAAGGCACTGGAAAACTAGGAGTTTATCTAAAAACCAGAACTCTGTTCATTTGCCAAAAAGGCTCTGGTGAACAGGTTAAACACTAAAATATTTCTAAAGCTTTGCTTTCTTTTTTTTTTTTTTTTTTGAGAGTCTGGCCATCCCCAATCATTTCTGATGAAGTATCTGCTAGACAGGGAGTACAGTAACAACTGATCTTGGCAACGGTTGATACAAAATTAAAATGATAACGAGGTAGCTAATGTGCTCAAATAAGAGATAAGGAATGGCTGGGAAGCTACAGAGCATGAGGGACTTGATTAAAGGTGGTGTTTATCTTAATTCAAGTCAAAATTACACCCTAGACAAATTTGGCTTAATCTCTTTGAGTAAAGCAGCAGCAAGAGAAATAAGTCAACATTTGAGAAGCAAAAGTGATGGGCTTATGCTAAATAATCTGATAAAAACAAGGCAACCTGTTTCCTGCTCCCTGCACACAGTTAATAGTCTGAATTGTATCCACAAATAGCACTTGACAGTGGTCATAAAAGCCATCAGTTGGCGCCTGGTAATGTCAACTTCTGCTCTGAAAAGTGGTTTTGTATTAATGCCAATGTGAGATTCTGTGTTTATTGCTTCTCAGTGGTTTCCAAATGAAATGGACTCAGGAACTGAGTCATTTTCACATGGGGCTACTCCAGTCTCAAGCACACTCTCCTGAAGGAGACAAATGCAAAGCAGTAAACAGCATGCAGCTGATGCAGCCACAAACCTTAAATGAAGGCTTTCCACCTCAGTAGAGCCTCCTGGAGGAGTCTCAAACTCTTGAGAGGTAAAACAGTCCTCCCATGAGCCAGTACAATACTCTGGAGACCAGATAAATTTAAATATCGGTCTGGCTGGAGAGTCAAATAAAAAAATACAAGAGAAATTGAGCCCTCCAAAAATTGTGCTAGAGGTTATGGTGACCCCAAGACCAACATCCCAATCTATCTGTTAGTCTTTCCGTGCTATGGCTGCATCTCTACTCATCTTGGACATAGCTGAGTCAGCTGTTTGTTTGCAGTAATGACAGCCAAGGAAGTCCCCATCTGCTCTCCTGTGAGGCTTTGAGATGAATGTGCCCTGAAGATCACAGTCTAGGTTGCCCTCACAGACGAAGAGGGGTCAGGGCTGTCTCTGGGCAAGACTGACACTAACCAGGGTCTTCATCACACCCTGTACTCTTGCTCAGAGCTTATTTCTCATAACAAAACATCTTCATTACAAAACGCCTGGCCCAGGATGGGTTTGGTAAATCCCCTGGAACCCTCAAGGATTGAGGAGGGGTGAGCCAGGAGGCCTGGATGTTGAGTATCATATTTATCTCATATGTAGGCAAATACAAAAACTTCCAGTCTCTTTCTTCCAGCCATACAAGTATGCATGTTTAAAATTTTGTGGCTTGCATTCGTCCTACTTCCCTTCCTTTTTCCCTTTCCTGCCTTTCCTCACCCTTTTCTCCTGGGATATGTCATAGATCACATCCCACATCAAAGCTTGGTGCCTAAAGATTTTGCCAGTGGCAAAAATTCAGGTGTGTCCATGCTGACTGCACAAATACATCAGTTTCCATGACTTCAATACTCAGTCTGTGGTGTTTCTGAAATGAGTTACCAGCAAAAGGTCAGAAAGAAGGGGTCTGTGATGGAAAAGTGCACGGAGGACCCGGGTAAACGTGGGAGAATGCAGAGCCTGCTGGGGTGCTGAGGAGGGCTAAAGAGTGGCCAGATTTAATATAGATCCAACTTGGTTAACACGTTGGCATCAGTACAACATATCACGGCTCAAGTACCGTTCAGAGCCCATCACCTTGTCAGGATGGCCAGCCAGGATACGCTGGTGTTCAGCTTGAATGACAACTACAGTGTGGATTGTCAGAGAACCAGCAGCTGATCCTGAAGTCATCTAATGATGCAGAGAGAGCCTTTGGTACCAGACCCAGAATGCCAAACTCTTGGTGCTGCTGTACACTGTGTCTTCCTGTGCCTCAATTTGAGGGCATATAATTTCAGCAAGACGTTGACAGACTTGTAGGATTTATATGAAACCACTAAATGATTGCCTTAAAAATTTGATGACTTGCGTGAACTTAGATTCTGGCTCATATGACCTATCAAGGCCAGTCTACTCTGTGTACTTAAAAGCACCATCTGGTTCCATCTCATAGATTATTTTGCGTGTGCAAGGCTTGAGCTAAGAGCCAGAAATCTTAAATTAATTTTGTAGCAAAGGCAAAATTTTTTCATCCTTAACTGCTCTCAGAAGCGGTGTTTTTTTATGCCATTGTTTTCAATGGCTTTGCACAGGTACAGCTTCTTGGAGGGAGGGAAGAGACTGAGGATAACACAGGCAAAGAATCAAATGCAGAGTTCTTTGCCTCCTTGCTGTGCAGTTGTCTTAGCTACAACACTGATAAAGTGCATTTGTCACCAAAACCAGGCAATCTTCTCGAAATAAACATAGGAAGCCACAAATCTATGGATAAGAGGGTGTCATTTTTTTAAACTACTTTCTTTTCAGAAATGCACTCTAAACAGCTTTCTGGAGTGGTATACATTACAGTTTAAATGATTTATAAACTGGCTTACTTCAGAGCTTGCACATGCTGTATTTTCATTTTTAATTTAAATACGAAAAACTCCTGGCAATGTAGCGGTGGTGGGTAGGAAGGGAATGCAGTCAGGATTTGGGGAGCTGTTGCCAAATGACAGATTCTGTAAAATCTATTAGCAGTGCCACCACCACAAATGCAGGATTACATGCATGTCATGATTTCAGAAAGGATTTGATTAAACTATTAAGTGCAACACCAAGAGATATTCTTTAATTAATCTCCTCAGTACATTTCAGTTACAGTTTGTTCATTACAGGTACAGTGTTTTCATGGTAATGTGAGCCAAATATCCCTTAGTATTAGTTTTGGTTTCTATATGATAGATGGCAAAAATAATTAAATCTCTCCAACAAGCACATTATTGGTACTTTGCTGAATATTAGTGGGCTAGTAAGATACAATTTGCCAGACCTGTCGTGCTACGGGTATAGAATGCAAATATTGCTAGCAAGCCATCAGAGATTGATGACAGTTCACATAACTTGTATTTGATTCAATAATTTTCCTAAGTTAATATGAACAGATGTAATTGCAATGTAATAATTAAAGATAAACAGAAATACACATTTTTACAAAGGATGTTTCATGAATAGTACTCAATTTTCTGTTAGTATATGCATTCCCTCGCATCTACTTAAATATAAGAAACACATTCCACATTCATTAGGTTTTCTGAGCCCAGGGGTCTGGTATTTATGAATGTTGTATTTCATGTTTATCTCAGTAGCATACAAGTATGTGTACTGCTCAAGGCTGATGAGATTCTCTGAAGCCGGTAAGCCTCTGCCAAAGTTACTTTCTATCACATCTGCAGAGAAGCTCTGTGACAGAAATAATAATCTGCTGTGGGTCCATTATACTCACACTACCAACATAACTCTCCTGAATGGATCAATTAAAGCAAATGCTGCCAGTGAACCATCCTACAAATGTGGAATGGTTACCTCTTAATTACTTTTTTTCCATAAAAATTTGAAGGCTGTGGTAATTTGCAATGCATGCACTAAAGAAATAAACAAACAAACAAAACCCATCAAAAGCTTTCCTTGCAATTGCTCAGAGATCAGGTACTTTTCCAGAAGCTGTGACAAAAGGCAGTCCACTCTCTCTATGAAAGCTTTCCAACCTGCCTCAGTTGAGGGCACACTTCTGGCTGTGGGTTGGTTCTGGTTTCCCAGGCTGATGACCTTGAACATAAAGAGCAACTAAGGAATTTCTGTAAGGCATTTATAAATGCCAGGTATCTTTAATTTATAGAACACGATGAAGGAACTGTAGCCTGGGCTTGGACTTCATGAAGTTCGTGTGAACCTCATGAAGTTTAACAAGGCCAAGTGCAAGGTCCTGCACGTGGGTTGGGGCAACCCCAAGCACAAATACAGCCGGAAGGAGAAGGGATTGAGAGCAGCCCTGAGGAGAAGGACTTGGGGGTGCTGGTGGATGAGAAGCTCAACGTGGCCCAGCAATGTGTACTTGCAGCCCAGAAAGCCAATCATGTCCTGGGCTGCATCAAAAGAAGCGTGACCAGCAGGCCAAGGAAAGTGATTTCCCCCATCCACTCTGCTCTTGTGAGACCCCACCTGCAGTACTGCCTCCAGCTCTGGAGTCCTCAGCACAGGAAAGACATGGACCTGTTGGAGTAAGTCCAGAGGAAGGCCATGAAAATGATCAGAGGGCTGGACCACCTCCCATATGAGGACAGTCTGAGAGAGTTGGGGTTCTTCAGCCTAGAGGAGCCTAGAAGGCTCTGGGAACATTTTATTGCAGCCTTCCAGTACTTGAAGGGGGCCTACAAGAAAGCTGGAAAGGGACTCTTTACAAGTCCATCTACTGATAGGACGAGGGGTAATGGTTATAAACTGAAAGAGAACAGATTTAGATCAGATATTAGGAAGAAATTATTTACTGTGAGTGTGGTGAGACACTGGAACAGTTTGCCCAGAGAAGCTGTGGATGCCCCATCCCTGGAGGTGTTCAAGGCCAGGCTGGATGAGGCTTTGAGCAACCTGGGCTAGTGGGAGGTGTCCCTGCCCATGGCAGGGGGGCTGGAACTAGATGATCTTGAAGGTCCCTTCCAACCCAAACCATTCTATGATTCTATGATATTAATTAATCCGTTGATCAATCCATGAAGCCACATGAGTTTGTTTTAGAACACTTATTTTCTTTAGATTGATGAGACTGATGAGTATTCTACAGGGAGAAAAGTTGTATTATTTAATCACAGTGTTAAGCCATTTTTCTAAGGAGGCTCTATGGCCAGTTTCCCTGTAGAATGGAAATCATATAAAGACAAATCACTTAAAAGTAAGCACTTTCCTCATGGCTTCCTTCTGTTCTCATTATTGACAATGATGCATCGTTATTAACTGCAAGAAAGGAAGCAGAAGGTCATCAGGTCTTACCCAAATCCCACTAAAGTCAATAACTCACAATTCCCATGATCTTCAGCACGGACAAAACTCATTACTGCAGCCACAAGAATATTGTTGGTGATTGAACTTAACCCTTTCAAAATGTCTTGCTATGTAACTAGTATTGTTAACTACAGTCCCAAAAAGTTATTAGTGCTGAAGAAAGACTACCTGTTTATACCTTAGTCTCTTCTGAAACATTCAAAGTAAAGAGCTGAAACAAGGAAATGCAAAACTCATAATGTGCTGCAAACTTTGCCCTGCTCCAGTTGTCAGCACACCGATAACACTTGTACCTGTGCAATCCCACTTCAAAATGTCACATGAGGCTGACCACAGGCTGGTTCTCCTGGCTGAACGGAGCTAGTGTCCAAGGACAGAAGAAATTTGACTCATTCATCCGTTCCCTTTCCACCAACTATCAGTGTTGTCAGAGTGAATTTTCAACTAAGACAGAGGCAGAAAAAATGCTCTTGGTATGGTATCTACCCCTTACAATGAACCTTAGAGATCTGCACAGTTAAACAAAAACAAACAAGGATCTTCCAAAGACATTGTCAAGAGGAAGTAAAAGCCAATCGAATACATGGGAGACAGAGGAAATATAAAGGGACTCGTTTAATTTTGACTTGTCTTATCTGCAAGAATTCAGGCAAAATGCTTTGTAATACTTATACTACCATCACTCTCTTTTTTATCCCTCTCTGGGACTCTCCATTACAGAGAAATCATTTTGGAAAGAACGTAGCATTTCTCATTTTCCATAAGTTAATTTTGTACATGTTTTAGCCTTCTCAAGTGGAACAGGCAGCAACCTGGGCAAAGTGTTATGCTGGAGTTGGAGCATGGGGTAGAATAAGAAGCTGTGCAGAGTCCAAAAGCTCTGACATGTAATATAGAAAGTCACCGAAATTGAAGCAGAAAGATGATATGGCAGAAGAAAGTGAGAATTTTGACCAACTTATCGCTGTTAAGAGAACTAATTCTATGGATGTCTCCAGTGCCTCAGTTGATCAATGTGGCTGTGACAAGAAAAGTCCGAAGTTGCTCTATTTTCAGAACAGACCAAAGGGGTATCACTGAAAAAAACCTGAAGTATCAGTTCAAATAGGTGATAAATCTGTTTCATATGAAGTAAATTATTCAAGGTATTTGGTACCCATCTGTGAGTTAGGCATAATATCAACACATCAGACTTTGCATCAGAGGGATACATTCTGGAAAGAGGCTTTCAGATAAAATTGAGTTGATTTTCCAGGATGTACAAAAAGAATAAAACTGTTTTCCTGTGTCCATATAGCAGCAATGACCAGAATAAAACAACAAAGATTTCTGGCATCAAAATGCTGTCAAAAAACCAATCTTTGATCCTGCCTAGTCACAGCCTGCCTTTATCCCATAGAAATTGTGGGGTCTGAGTAGCATAAAAAGTGCAAAAATTTCTTGAGCTTAAAACCTGAGGCACTCCTGGCTCTGTTCAGAAACCAGCCTTAAGCTTGATAGAAAAAAGAAAAACCCGTGATTCAGAAACAAGTCTAGATGTATATACATGTCTGTGTGCAAAAGGAGCAGGGAGGGATTAGAGAAGCAAAGTATAGGAGCAGTAAGGAAGAGAAGGAAAACAAAGGAAATAAATAATCATGCAGAGCCTGATTCTCAGCTGGGATAAATTATTGTTGCTCCATTAAGGCCAATACGTCCAGACAACTTTTATGTTTAATGTAGGACCCTTTGGCTTCGTCTGTGGTAGACCAATTACACTTAAGCCTATACCAATTGTTTTCAAAACTGACTGTAGACAGAAGAGACGACACTCCACAAAACTTACTGAGTACACTCTTTTAAAATAACGTCATTTAATCCAGGGCTGAAGCAGACACATATATTTTTGCCAAAGGAAGTTAATACCACCCCCAGCCAAAATCTGAAAGAGCAGTCACCTCTCCCCCCAACACAAGGCAAGTGGAGCAAGGTGCCCACTGCAGACAACTTCATATTTTTCTCTCCCTTTGCTAAATGGGTTCTTGTGGCTGCTAAGAATGTGTGAAGTTGTCCCAAACAACCTGCTGCCAACAAGCCAGGGGTAGGGACTGCCTTGCACTTTTGAGGCAAGGACTACTTTTTGCTCTGCATTTGTACAGCGTCTTAGATTCTGGGATGCTGGCTTAACCCTGAGAGAGTGTGGGCATTTCCAGAAGGCATTTAATAAACATTTGATTATATTTTATTGCCATATTTCAGTAAACTAAAATACCTTTAGGTGAACTGAAGTGTGCTGGGATAGTTCACATGACTGGAGTGCTGTGATGGACAGATATAGACTCTTCAGGAGGCACAAATACATAAAATGAGGAGGGGATTACCCTCTACTTGAAGCAGCAGCTCAGATATATGGAACTCTTGGATGGGACTTGATGGGAGGTGAGAACTTGGGGGACAGGATAAGAGGAAAATCCGGTGAGGGTGATATTGGGGTGGGGGCATGTCACCAACCAGAAGACAGGGCAAGGATGGAGGTGAAACCTTCTTTAAGCAGCTCAAAGAAGCCTCTGTGTCACAGACTCTGGATTTTAAAAACTCAACACATACAAGTCCATGGGACCAGATGGGCTGCATCCAAATGTGCCACAAGAATTGGCCAATTTCATAACAGAGTCCTTTTTCTACAATTGTTGAAAGGTCACAGCAATCATAGGAGGTCACCAATGACTGGAGAAAGGCAAATGTTGAATCCATCTTCAAAAACTGTCAAAAGAGCAAGCCCGTCAACCTCAGTCCAGTCCCTGGAAAGATTATGGAGCCATTTCACAGCACATCAAGGAGAAGAAGGTGACTTGGAACGGTTACATGGATCAGAGTAATTCATGCCTAATCCACCCAATTGCCTTCTACAATAAAACAAATGGATTTGTGAACAAGAGGAGAGCAATGGATGTCATTTACCTCAACTTTAGCAAGAATTTCAACACCAGTTTCTACAATATTCTTGTATCCAAGTTAGGATGCTACTGTCTTGATGGAGAGACAACCAGTTGGATAAAAAGCTGATTAGGTGATTGGCATCAGAGTATCACGGGTAATGGGTCACAATCCACCTGGAGGCCAGTAGTCAGAGAATAACTGCAGAAGTGTATCCTGAGAGGTGTCCTGTCCTTACATTGTTATCAATGACCTGGAAGTGACGGAGTACTTGCTCAAAAACTTGCAGTTGCTACCAAACTAGGATGACCAGATGACATACTTGAGGACAAGGCTGCCATTCAGAAGGGCATTCTTCTCCATGAGGACAGTCAAGCAGTGGGACAGGTTGGCTAGTGAGGTTATACAGTATCTATCCTTGGAGGTTTTCAGGACTTGACTGGATAAAGCCCTGAATGATCTGCTCTGACTTCAGAGCTGATCAACTTTGAGCAGCAGATCTGTCTAGAGACCTCATAAGGTCTCTTCCAACTTTAATTAGACCAAGATTTTAAAATATCTTTTTCAAAGACAAAAATATGTTTTCAGGTGTCTGTAAAGCTTTTATTTTTCTTACCTTTCTAAAAGGAACAAACTTAGCATACTATTTCGCAGGAAGGAAACAGTTTATTTGTTGCTTTTTCTTCATTCCCCCTTCTCCTTCTCCTTCTCCTTCTCCTTCTCCTTCTCCTTCTCCTTCTCCTTCTCCTTCTCCTTTCCCTTCTCCTTTCCCTTCTCCTTTCCCTTCTCCTTTCCCTTCTCCTGTTCCTTCTCCTTTTCCTTCTCCTTTTCCTTCTCTTTCCTTTTCCCTCTTCTCTTCTCTTCTCTTCTCTTCTCTTCTCTTCTCTTCTCTTCTCTTCTCTTCTCTTCTCTTCTCTTCTCTTCTCTTCTCCCTTTCCTCTCCTCTCCTCTCCTTTCCTCTCCTCTCCTCTCCCATTAACAGAAATATTTTTCACCATTTTAATGTAAAGTTCAAACCATTGGTCCAGTTTCAGTTCTATGCCTAGGTTTTCTGTCCTGACTCTGCAGCACAAAAAGGTTTTTAATTTACCTTAAGTTTTCTTACTGAGATGAAACTAGCAGCAACAGGAGCAGTCCTATAGAGGTTGGTTGAGATTTTTGCACATCCATTTACTCACACACAAGCACATTCATTTTTTAATGACACTTTTACCCAGACATCTATAACCAAACATCTGCTTTAATAGGATAAAATCAAGAGATACTTCCAGCCTCTATTAAGTTGAATGAATACTTCAGTGTTTTTACAGAGTTGTTCTTGGAAATAAAGCCTGTTTTGCAAGAAACTGTTTGCAGGGCTGAGCCCAATATTTGTTTTTTCGTATTTATGTCATGAGAGGTCTCTAATAGGAAAAGATGTATGTTATAATTGTCTGCATGATGGCTTCCCTCCAAAAGGGCCATTACAGGCTGTAAAATAAATAGTGCTCATTTAATTCCTTTTGTAAATATACACAGTTTGGAGACAATAATAACACAGAGAAAGTAAATTAAACCACAGAAAACCACTACATCCAAATGAGTTTATGAAACCAAGGAGAAAAAAAAAAAAAAACCTCAAGATAATGGAAGAGTATCTTGTGGAGAAGATGCCCAGCTCAGCAAATTCTATAAGCATGTGCTTCATGGAAGAAAGGACACAGTATCTTGCAAAAAATGTATCCTATGTATCTTGCAAAATGAAGGCTGTAGTTGTGCATAGACACATAAGAAAAAAAAAAAAAAACGGGCCACAGCAACAACCTAGCTGGGTGTGGTATGTTAAAACTTCACAAAACTGACTGGATAGTCCCCTATTTGACAAACTAAGGAATACCTCAGCTCATCTGGTGAGATCCCAAGCCAGGAGGCCACGGTATTTGTTTTTATCCACCATGACCAGACTTCCCAAGGAATTAGCTTCTCGAGCAGCAGCCCCCATCCAGCGTCAATGCCTTTGTTCTTTGTTCGATTTACGACTTTATATTTGCTGTTGTAAAAGGCACATTGCTTGGCCAAGCTCAGTTTACCAATCGATTCAGATCACTCCATGTCCATCACCCCTCCTTTCATTGTTTGTCCCTCCCCCAATATTACTGTCATCACCATGCTTTGTCGGGAAGGATTTTGTGCTTTCTTTCAAAACATTGACTGAAGTGTTAAATAGCAGTCTTAGCTAGCAGTTCACCTGCCCAATAACGATCCCCAATTTACAGGAATGTTTTGAGTTCTTCCCATTAGCAGCTTTTAATCAATTTAATGCATCCATGTTGATTTTCTATTTTTCTGTTTGGGGCTAAGGCAAACGTTTCAGTAAAGCCTAAGTCCATCCAACTGATATTATACTCCTCATCAACACGGTTTGTAAAGCCATCAAGTAAAGTTATCCACTTTAGTTTGACAAAATCTATTACCAATAATTCTAGGTAGATTAGCATTAATTACATTACTGTCTTTTAATCCTTTATCAGTCAAACCCTAGATTGAACGTTCCATTATCTTCTCTGGGATCAATGTCATGCTGAAAGAACTGTGATTACCCAAGTCATTCTATTTATCCTTTACAAACATCATTGTGTTAACTGTCCTGCAGTTTCATGGCCTTGCTAACCATCAGTTTTAACAAATCTAAGAGTACCTTGGCCAGCTCCCTTAAAATTCTTGGGTGCAAATTATCCACCTCTGTGCTTTTACAATCCTTTGACTTTTAGAGTTACCTCAGGAGTTGCAACAAGAGCACGTACTTGTGCTGCAAGATGAACAGCATTACTGTAGTATCCACAAGAGACTGGGCTTAGTTTAAAGGCAGGGAAGGGAGAAACCCCTCTCAGAGCAAGTGACTGAATACCAGCCATCCCAGCACACTCTCTGTCACAAGCCCCAGGAGCAAGGATGACCCAGGAGAGTCCAGAGCCACCACTGGTACCAGACTCTTCCAGGGAAAGAGCCTTTCTCACCGTGGGACAAATCTGTGCTCAGTCTGATATATGGAGCGATTCCCTGCTCGTGAGAAAGGCACATTTCCCTTTTGGGGGGAATTTTGGCTAAAATGGAGCTGTCTGAGGACTCTCTGAAATCCAGGCTGTGTAATTCACAGATTGCTGAAGGATCAGACTGATGAACCCCTTATACTCTTTAGGAATGGTTAGGGAGCAAGTAAATTGTGACCCACATTGTGCACAGCTTAGAAGTTTGTATCTCATGACTTTTGCACAGTTTTCTTACTATATGGCAAACAGGATGCGACCAGGCACTGGAATTTCACAATAATTATGCTGAGAATGATTTCTTTTGTATTTTCTTGTGTTAGCACTATAATGTGACTCAAGCAACTCTTTTTTTGTTTTTTGAAGCTGTCTTGTGAAAACAAGAACAGTAAAGAAAGATTAATCCCTCATCTCCACTAAATCATGTTGTAATGCTTCAGGAACAAGTTTCCAAAAAGGACTGAAAGCCAAACACTTCTAAACATGGAGTCAATGTGATTTATGGTGTTTTAATTACACTACTACTGGATCAGTCACCTATTAAATTTGTCTTACTGGATTAACAGTGAGGTAGTGGGAAAAGCACAGGATACACAATACATACTAAGCATGACAGTATGAATTAGCAAAACATAAAGAGTTTGATTTACACTTTATAATAAAACCTGTTCACTTAACTTTTGAAGCAAATCTTTTTGACAGTCTCTTAATTTCTGCTTTGTTATTTACTAAACATGTACTTGACAAATCATTAATTCTCTTGGCCTTGCTCAAATTGCATTTTTGCAACTAATTATTTTTTAAATTTGGACAGAGGCCTGCTTTTTGGCACCTAATTTAATGTAAGTGAAGAGGAACATAGAGATAAACCAGCCACTTTGTCAGGGGATGTAGCTTATTAATTTCCACAGCACTAGGCTGATAGATTTTAATCTCAGACTGGCTGAAAGACAACGAGCCTGTCCCTTGTTTCATACAATATGCTATACAATATAGTAGGATATAGCTTCCCACTGTTGCCCAGGCTCCCACTCTTGACACCCCTTGGTTGTAAGGTGCAGACAAGAACCAATATGCTGTATATACACCCATGATAGCATGTCTGAAGAACTAAATAATTAAAGGCACCTCTAGCAGAGGCTGAAGAGCAAAGGCTTGCATGGGGTACCTGAACTGGTCAGGCGGTTGGTCTAGATGATCCTTGTAGGTCCCTTCCAACTGAAATAGTCTAGTCTAGTCTAGTCTATGTCCAACATAACCCTTTCTTCGCCTAAATCCCAAAATTTCTGTATTCCTCAGCACCCAGAAGGGAACAAATCAACTTGCCGGACTCATTGCCTGTAAGACAAAACGAGAAAAACAATTTTCTTTAGAGGTTTTGGTGAATTATGTATCATTTTGCTGCTGTTTTCATTTGCTTTTGTTCATGCAGGTTTTTTTTAATATAACTCTCAAACATTTAGGAAATTCTAAAGTATGAGATGACTTCACAGTGAAAAGTGATGCATTTGGAAAATGTTAAAAGCAGAATGTCTTGCTGCCTCCAAATTCTTTCCTTAGGTTTGCAGGGGGTGACCATGTGTGATAGGGAGAGACAGGGTGGCTTATAGCATTTTATATTCTTTAAAAAAAAATGTTGTTGAGGCTGATAGACTCCTGTTGGGTTGGGTTTTTTTCTATTTGGGTAACTATTTGACAGAAAATCATAATAATAGGAAGTTGCAACCAACTCTGGAAGCAGCCCCATCACTCATCTCCTCTGACACTGGTATTAAGGATTGCCAGGACCAAATCCAGGAGTTTTACTGCCTCATCGAGGGATTTTCTTTAGCTTGTGGCTGTGAGTCTAACCGCCCTGCAGACACGATGCTGAAGAAGGATATGCAACATACACTCAGTCCTTTGCATTCAAAAAGTGCTCACACCTTTCGCAATGCAGCATTTTCTAATGAATTACTGAAATCGCCTCCTCCTGGAGCACAGATGCTGAGAATCCTGCACAACTAACCACTATAACTCTGAGCACAAATCCAACCACGTGTGCAAACTGATTTGCTTCACGGAAATATTTGTACAGTTTATGGACACACACACTGAGTTCCTGAGGCTTCTTAATAACAATATCTTGCTATAACTTGATCGTGGCCTCGGGTAAGAATTACTGAACGGGTGCTTTGCTTAACTGTAACGGAAAGCGGATATGAAAATAATAGGTAACAGCAATTTAAACCAAATGATTCAAAGCATCTCCATTAAAGCATCACCATAAGCATCAGAGGAACAGTTACGAAACAAGAGCACAGCATTTTCCTTCTTAGCTGTTCCTTTGTGAGAAAGGAAATGGATCAGGTAAAAGACAGAAAATCTATATCCTTTTTTTTTCTAAATGGCCTATTACATCAGAGTAACACCTCCATATCATATTAGCAATTTTATAGCTCAGCCTATTGGATTCACATGAGTTTGATATCTGGTTTTACTTGCTGAACACAAATCATCGTGGGCACAAAGGGCTACAGAGTACCTGGTGAGACTGTACAGACAGCCCTGCTACCTTGTTCTTTCCACTCATGCCCTTCAGCAGAGTATTCCAACTCACAGTGATCTTAGAAATTCACCCCACATGCAAGTGATTTTGGTTGTCTCTTCACTCGCGATTGGTTTGGTCAAGTATGGTAGAGAGTGACAAAAGCTCAAGTATGGTAGACAGCGACAAAAGCAGGGGATGAGTTTGGTTCCCTGGAGCTCTGTTGTGATGGAGACTGGAAAAGCATCGAGTGTCTAATATGTGGTTAACCGTACTAGTGTGTGATGAGAAGCTCCATTTGTCAGTTCCACTGGAATGGGACACAGTGTCAACGTGGGGATGTGGCAGCAGAAATTGTGGTCTGGGCATGGGGAGGAAAGCTGTGTCCTGCGGGGGTCCTTGGGCAGTGCATCATCCCCATGGCTCTCCAGATGCAACAGCGACAGACCCTGGGCACCTTCAGCTGCAGAAGCAGAAATGCTCTCAAATGATAAGAGAATTCAGATTTCAGAAAACAGGGCCCAAAATCAAATGCTTTATAGCCCAGATTTATTAAGACTGAAGAGCAAATCCTGTAGAAAATGCAATGTGTTCTCAGACACCTTCCCAGTGGCAAGACGAGGTCTGCTTTTGGAGTAAATTGATCATTGTGTTTGCCTCAAATGGTATTAATAGCAACCACTTTGGACTAATTGATAGCAAAATCATGAGTCTGGATGATGCATGGGAAGCCCCCTGTCCACCTCACGTGTGCAGACATCATGGGGCAGCATTAGTCACTTTTTCTGCTGCAGTGGGTTTTTAAAAAATCTCATTTGTAGGGCCTTGCACATCATTTCACTACAAAAGAGTTGAGCTCAGAAAAGGAGGAGAAAGAGAAACACGGACTCCTTCAAAGCTGTTCCTCCTGCAGAAGATGCTCTCAGATTTGTAGCTGAACTTGGTGATAGCTGAGCTCCCCATCCATTTCTCCCAAAGGGACTCTCTAAACCTTCACAGTGGGATCCTCACTCTGACTGAAGTACAAAATAATGCAGACTCCCCCGTCTACTGAGCAACAGAAACAGTTCTGTTCAAGTGATTCCAGCAGTGATTTCATCAGTACGGGAAACCAAGTTCTAGGTCTTGAGTTTAGACTCTGGCTTTTCCAGAATCTTCCTTGCTGGAACAAGTCTTTAGCTAGCTCCTTGAAGGGCTAGCTGACAATGAAGAAAGGGAAATCCCCCACTGAATCAAGTGAAGACCTTCATTCCCCACAGGATACACCACCCAGATAGCTGGGTCAGCCTGAGACTC
>WKFP01015034.1:387579-397580 GCA_011057875.1 Pterocles orientalis
CATTTGTAGGGCCTTGCACATCATTTCACTACAAAAGAGTTGAGCTCAGAAAAGGAGGAGAAAGAGAAACACGGACTCCTTCAAAGCTGTTCCTCCTGCAGAAGATGCTCTCAGATTTGTAGCTGAACTTGGTGATAGCTGAGCTCCCCATCCATTTCTCCCAAAGGGACTCTCTAAACCTTCACAGTGGGATCCTCACTCTGACTGAAGTACAAAATAATGCAGACTCCCCCGTCTACTGAGCAACAGAAACAGTTCTGTTCAAGTGATTCCAGCAGTGATTTCATCAGTACGGGAAACCAAGTTCTAGGTCTTGAGTTTAGACTCTGGCTTTTCCAGAATCTTCCTTGCTGGAACAAGTCTTTAGCTAGCTCCTTGAAGGGCTAGCTGACAATGAAGAAAGGGAAATCCCCCACTGAATCAAGTGAAGACCTTCATTCCCCACAGGATACACCACCCAGATAGCTGGGTCAGCCTGAGACTCGGTCACTTCCCAGTTGTGGTGTTCTTTTTTTGTACAAGCACAAAAGCAGTCCTCCCTGGGGCGGGCATGTGTGCCTCTGGATCGATGTGCCTGTGATCAACACCCTGCTCCCAGGTCCATTCTCAGCTGCAGCAGCTGGTCTCAGTTCATGCTGCAAATGGGTTTTCAAGCCTATAATCTTCCACTCAATTTGTTTGATATCTCATCAGGGTGCAGGACATTCGCTTCACCCTTGTCCAGAGACACCCTTCTCATACATCAGCCACAAAAGCCAGTCTAATTTCCCTACAACCACATAGATCCCATCTCCATGGCGCCTGTTAATGGTACCTGCCATCCGAATCCCCATGGACCCTTTGGAGTCCTGCCTTTCTGTCTCAGGATTACCTCATTAAACCCACACACCTCCCTCAATTTCCTTGCATCTCAAGGTCATTCACGTTCACCTCCTGTCCCTTTAACTACACCACAGCCTCCACAGATGGTAATCTTTTGGCGTAGGATATTACTTCTGATGTGCTGGCCATCATTCAGGAATAGGTCTCATCGGCGCACTTTTGCTTGGCATGTGTATGCTGATGATATACTAGTATCCACTGAAACTGCCTGTTCATGAGGTGCCCTCAGGGGTGTCTGGCTCTCTGTCAGATATTCACAGATGGATGAGCAACAATTTTCCAGAGGTGAACATAGCAAACTGAAGCCACTGGTTCCAGGCAGCTACATATGTTGACTTTTCAACCCAAAGCTAAAATCTGAAGTATATTTATTTTATTTTTCCGAGCAAGTTATGCTCCAGTGCTGCCTCCAAAATGGAGTATGATAGGTATCTTTCACACAGTCTCATTCCTCAGGCTTGCCTGACAATTTTTTATTAGAAGGTGATGCCTTAGTACTGCTGGCTTTGCTGCTTGTGTTGCTAGACTGACACCGCTCAGTACTGCATTAACTGCTGCCCTTGAAACAGCAGGAAGAAATGCATTCAGAGCAGGAGGAATAGAGTTGGGGCAGAAAAGATTCAGTAAGGTGTGGCTCACATTCACTTACACATCACTCAGCCTTTGTCTTCATACCCTTTCAAGGGAGTCTGCGTTATGATTTATCTCACCCTAAAGCAAAGTCTAAGTAATTGCATACATCATCTTCTAAATTGCTCATTTCTGTTAATTGGCTGAAAAAGGAGACAAAGTAAGATAAAATGATTCCTATCTCTGGGAGGAAAAACTCAAGTACTCACACTGATCCCACTCTACCTGTCTAATTTAAGCAAGGTTCAAGGCTTCCTTCATATTCTGAGACTTGATGTGTCTGTGAGTAGAATCAATTCTCCTTAGAAGATACCCACTGGAGCCTAGCCACTGGACATCCACTTGAAACCTTTCTTAACTCTGCGTCAGAAGTGTGGGAGTATAAAATATTGGTGGAGATATAGGTATGGATAACAGTGTGGTATGGGGATATATTAATGTTATCTAAACAGATTGCCACCAGCAGCTGCTCTGATCTTCATGAGACGCAATCATGATGCACAGGTTTCCTCTATTCAGGGTACAACCTTTCCAGAACACGTTTATATTCTAGTCTGGTCCTTGTTATGTGTCCCGAGGGTGTATCAGCACCAGCGTTCAGCAGGAATGAGTTTTCTAACATATTAGAAGTGTTTGATCAAGTGCTAGGTCAATCTTTCACATGCCTGTCACTATGTTCCTTCAAGTACTTTAATCAGAACAGGGTTTTTTTTTTCTGCTACCTACCAAGAATAAGCAAGTTTGCTTTTATCTTTTTAGCCTGAGGTTTATTTGGTAGAAATCAAAATAGACTGAAACACGAGTTGTATGTGAGATCCACCATCTATTTCTACCAGGTTCTCCAGTATCCCTGCTCAGGTGAGGGCTCAAGCTCACTGGGCCCTGTGCCATCAGACAGCTCCGTCCGCATGATATCTGGAATTTCTTTTCTTACGCTTAAATATAGTTGGAAGGTATTGTCATACACCATCTCTCAAGCTGCTTTTTTTCTTTTCCTACAAGCAGCTTCTTACTCTTGGATGAAAAGCTTGAGAATTTCTTCAGAAGAACTGATGGTGGTTTTTTGCCTTATAAATAAATAAATGAAACAGAACTGTGCCCTGGGAATCAGATGTGATTGCAGGGAACAGATGAAGGCCTGTGTGACCTTGGTGACTCTTTCTGTTGCATAGTTGAAGTGTGCAAATAAGGCTGCAGAAACACCAAGTTCCTCTGTTGGTGATTTTTCTTCCATAAATTTAAGGGATCCATCTGACCTATTCTGGGCATCTTCTTTATGACAAGGTGAAACATGTCTGGATCAATGGTGTGTTTCTTCTAGAAGCTAAAGATGACGTTTAAGATAGGTCAGATGAGTCACTCCCTAACTCACCTATTTTTCTCCCTTGATTTAAAAGAGTGACATCTAAAGTTAGGCAAAATCAATCTTGGCAGAGAGGTAGACCCCAATACAGAGAAAGTTAAGTAGAATCTGGGAGTCACACAGCATTTCAGGGGCTAAATGAGAAATAAAAAGCAGGTTCTGCTTCTGTCCATTGTGATATTTCCTTCCCGTTGAGCCTGTTTTCCTCAGAGTTCACGAGCAAATCCAGGTATTCAGAGCTTGATATTTGTATTGAAAGGCCAGTGGCAGAACAGACCCTGAAACTGCCTTTATGCATCATAAAGAAGCAATAAAGGGCACAAACTTGTTTTTCTCATTTCAGCTCTGCAATTCGCCATAAAAGGGGAAAGTTCCCAAGAGGGTGCATAGCATCCAGAGTTCATAAGAGTACTTGTTTAAGACCTGACAGAACAGTGTCATCTTTAGCCACAAAAAAAAAAAAATCAACCTCTTGGGGTTTGTATTTCTTTTCTTTGTTTCCTAACAAAAACCAACTTTATGTGGGGAGAAGAATAATGTTTTCCCTCAGTTAGCATCTTTTACCTGCATGCCTTCTTCTTGCTATGGGTTTTGCCAGGATGGCACAGCTGTGGCTTTAGTCCTTGATAAGTTTTAATCCTTGATAAATTTTCATCTCACCTAAGGATATTCAAAGAGCAAAAATAAAAATGCCAGAGTTTCAGCAGGCATCAGTCTACTTTCACCATAGCTGTATGCTGAGCTGGTTTTGTAGCAGTGTTTGATAGCACAGGGTAAGAGCCACTGTCTGTGATAATTCACTCCCTGCATTTTTGATTTAGAAACATGGTTTTCTCTCCTGCAAAAACTACTCCAGCCCTGTCCCGTAATCCTGTTCCTCCTAAAAACACTTGAAAACTTATCACAGACATCAGTGCATACACAATATGGAATATAACATTTGTGAATGAAATTAGAATGTCACCTTATCTCAGTGCAGAATAAGGTAAATTTGATGTCAATTAGTTTCTCACTCTAAAACTTCTTCCTAATACTACTGACCCCAAGAAAAAAAAAAAAGACAAAGTAAAATACATATTTGAGTTATGCTGGCATATGCTGAAGATTTCACAGAGCTGTACCTAAGAAGTGTGAAATAACAGCAAGAAACAACATGTTAGGTTGTCTGTGCAAAGCCTGCCAGGTTTGTTTTTCAGAGCTGTACGGTGCCATATGGTACAAACACACTCTGAAAGGCTGTGGCTGGCTTGTAGTTAGAGGGGATTTTCCTTCTGTGTCGTTAAGATTTCCTCCCCTCCCACCTCGCAGCCACCCTGCAGGTACAGGATGTCTGTACAAGGCTGGCAAATAGCCCAACGGGCATGAATTACGGAGCAGCATTAACACTCCCAGCAAAGACCAAGTACCAGCTGCTGATGAACTGAAATGCATGGAAGGGGAAATTATGCCCCAAAATTCAAGAATATCTCCCATTCCTCAAGTCATTCTTCACCCCACTTATGAAGGTTGGTCTGAATTTCATATGCCTGCACCTTCCCTGGGTGGATCCTCTAAAATGGTGATTGCAATGACCTCAGGGAACACAGGAATTATATTTTTAATGTATCAGGGATTTCAATTATCTGCAATAGTTCATTGGAGCAGATGGTGAAATGAAAAGCAACCCTTGCCTTGATCCTGAGCAATGCACTGGATCTGATTCAAACTTGCACAGTGGAAGCCTTGTGCTTTAACGGTGACTAAAATGCACCTAGATGCAATATCCTTACAAGAGCAACAAAAAATCCAGTAAACTCCAACAGACTGCTTCAGTAAAAAGAGGAAGCTTGTTAAAAAGTTCAAACAGGCAGCTAAGGGAATTAAAACCTTTTAGGCAGTATGGAGACTACTGAAGGATGTGAAACTGGAAGCATAGCACCAGTGAATACCACCCATTAAGAAAGTCTTGAGAAAGGCTAAAAGGAAACCAGTGTGATGAGACAATGAAAAAAAATGGGTTATTAGAATTAAGAATGCATCATTCAACAGACTGAATCTGTACCCAAACCGAAGAAGAAGAAGAAAAAGAAGAAGAAGAAGAAGAAGAAGAAGAAGAAGAAGAAGAAGAAGAAGAGGTAGATGAAAAAAAACAAGTTGAGAAGCAATCATCTAAAAGATTAAAACAAATCATTATTTCTTCTTCCATTGCACAGGAGCAGAAAGCCTGTCCAGAGAGTCTGTAGGGCCTACTGGTGATCTCAGTAGACAAGAAGCACCCAGGGAAGACAAGGCCATTTCCAAGCACTAATAAATTCTGTGTACTTCGTGTTTGCTATTACAAGAAACTGGGAAGAGTCTTGCACAGCCTTTTGTAGCCTGTAGGTATGTAAAAATTGGCATAATAGCTGAATTACCAATGGCAACATTTAACCTTTCACTTACAGCTTCCTTGGGAACTGAAGTATGTAGGGGGTGGAAAATAAAAGGATTGCAGAGGGACCTGGATCACTAAAAGCCTGAAAGCTTGATAGCTGCACTAGTGGAAGCTGTAATAAGGGAAATAAACAGAAATGTTAGATTCTATGTGATTTGTTTCAGATTTGGCTCCCCTCGTTTGTGCGTTGTTTAGGTTGTCAGTCCAAACACTGATGCTGTTGGAGCTATTGCACCAGTGCTGGAGGCTGTATATGGCAGCAAAGGGCTGGAAAACACAACACAACACAACAGGCTGAAGCCCTCAAACCCAGTGGTCTCGACACAGCAGTGACACAGGTGTTTTGGAACCAGTCCCTCCACTTCATGGTTTTGCAGGAACTGAGCACAGAGGCTTGGTGAAAAGCAAGGCGACGCACTGCCAGGATTGATGGACTTTTCTCTCAATCGGTGTGGCCACTCTTGTGTTCTTATACTCTTGTGATATCTTGCGCTGGCTATTTGCAAAGGTCCAAGCCTGCATTTTGTTGTTTCTTTAATTCATGAGAACAAAATTGCTGTTTTTTTATTATTCATTCGTTATTCAAAGTAATACTGAATATTAACATTTCTGCAGATACCAGCAAAGAAAGGATCTGAATTGTCAAAAAGGCTCAAGAGAAGCTGAAGTTTTAGGAAGCACCTAGTGCTACTCGAATTCTGCTTGTTTTCAAACCAGGCAAGCTTTGCTGCAGCTTTTTAGCTCTCAGCCGGGTAGTAGGGAGTTTATTTGTGCTAAGAGCTTCAGCAGTGCTACAGGGCAGGTCTGCTTGAACGTACAGATGTGGACAGATGACCTCTCCACTCACCCCTGGTATGCAGCACAGCTCTGAAGTAGTTCATTGTTTGGACATGTTTGATATCCAGGCCTGGCCACATTGTTTCTGGAGATATTGATTTATCAACTCACAGGATGTGGGGTCACCACCCGAATGTGCAAACACAAAGGTCTTTTGTTTGGTTTTTGAAAGGACCGAACATCTCCTTGGGGTCGTCCTCCTTGGAGCTGTGTCTCCTCCAGCCTGCTGGCTGTTTCTCACCCCGGCAGCACAGATCTTTCACAGCATGAAATCCCAAGTCGCAGCAAGGAAGGCAGCGATGCGAGTCATGGTAGCCAAGTAAGTAATAAAGACTGCTGTTGTACAGGGTTACAAACCTGCCCAGAAAGCAGCAAACACTGCTGTCTGGGAGAAAAATGAATCCTTATGGTCCTATTTGTTCCCCCCTCTTAGAAGCCAGTATGCTGGCTTGTGGAAATGTATTATTCAATGCTGAGAAGCAGAAATCTCTAGAGTACTGGTCTCTGCAATTTTACTTTTCCCCTTAAAATTCATGCTTGCCTCAGACCACCATTGTCAACAAAAACATGTAACAGAAAGAGCTGAAGCCAGAATCCCCTCCTTGTTTTGATTTGCCACATACAGGCACAGAAAAATTTGGAGCTTCTGGTTGTGACCCCCCCATCTCTTGATTTGATAAATTGACGTGACCAGAAGCACTATGTCCAGGCTTGCGTATCAGATACACCAAAACACACCACTGCATGGGAGATTTACCAGCTGTTTCACACAGAAAGGGCTCCTTTAATTCTCTGTAAGTCTCTTAGCCACATGGGTTTTGCAGCCTGATAGTGAAATGAATGATAATGGAACAGAGTCAGAAACTGCTCCCGCCAGCGCATTCTGCATGGCAAGTGCTAAAGTACCGTAATGACGGGCAGCAGAACCAGTTGCTGAGACTGATGGACAGACTGATATCCCTGATCTGAATGCAGCAGAAGGGCTTAGCTTGTTCATTTGTAATTCAGGACTAATACACTCCGTCCTCCTCCAGAGCACAGGGACTGCACAGAACACCAGCCCTCTGTCGTCACTGAAAGAAAAATGGGCTTTTTTGTATGGGTCAGCAAGCAGAAAAGTTGGGGTTTTTTCCCCAGCTTACTGATAGAATTGGTTTTATCTGTTCATTAAACCTAGCTCTTCCTGGGCAGTATCCACCTAGGCAGAGACCTAACGAAAACATGAACAGACACATATCTAAGGCATAAAAAGAGGAAACTAAATTTTGACCCTACTTTTGCCATAGTAAATCTAAACCAACTCCACCGATATCAGTCATACAACTGCCCTTGCCATGCAGCTACTATCTCCTGTTGCAAGAAATGATAATGCAGAAGATAGCATGGGAAATCTGCAATTGATACATTCTTCTGTTTCCTAAAATTGGTGATCCACTGGGCTGCAACATCCTACAGGGTATTTCTGTACTTCATTAACTGCTTCTGCTAAGCAAATTTGTTCCAATTCTGGTCTGAACCACCATGACTTACCTGATTTCAGTAGCAAACAGGCTGTTTCAACCAAAGATCCGCCATTAGGATCACATAGCTGCACAATAAAATGCTTCCATGTATAGATTTATGTCAGGAATCATCCAGTCATTCAATGTGAGCATTTGGGGGACTTGAAATCTTACTGGTGAGGAATGTATTGTTAAGGAAATGGATCTGGATTTCAAACCCCAACCAACCTTCAAGCATGATCGGGAACATGATGGTGTGACAAGAGCATCCAGATGCAGTGGTTGGATTCTCTTTGCCTCTCTGCAGGTAGACGTGGGCATGTAACATAATTCTTTCTTTGCAGCAGTGCAATGGGGAAAATAATATTGTCCTTTTACAGCAGGATCAGATCTGGAGCTGAAAAGCATACGGCATTATTTTTTTAAGCTGTGTAGCAGTATATGACAGAATCAGGCAATAATATCTTTTCCTTCCTGGCATTTCCTTCCTCACACATGCCAGCCCTTTGTACAGCCACCCACTTTGAATCCAGACTCCTTAACAATTAATCAATATTTAACCCTGAATACACTCAATTATTAATTTAAACAACAACCACAAATCAGTGTCAATAAAAAAGCCCCAGAAAAGCCAGAGAAAGCAAGAAAGGTGTTTGCAACCCTCAAAAAAAGAAGAAAAAATACGTAATGGGAAAAAGTGGCTCATCAATAAAGATCATGTTACAGATCAAAAGCAGAAGTTACAGAGATGTATGTGTGCTGCATCGTCAATTGTATAACATTGTCTGCAAATTATGCACTGAGCCCAGCTACAGAAATCCTACAGCCCAGCTGAAGGCTAATGGATTTGTACAGGGACAGCTTGACCCAAGGAACTCCTGTTACTAATGATGATGAATAGGAAGGGATCTCCAGCTTGAATTCCAGATTTAAGCCTGAATTTGGAGTTGGTGTTTGGCAGAAATGAGTGCTTTACTTGCAAGACGAATAAATGCGCTGAGAGGTCTGTGAAACACCAACTCATACATTTCTATTTTGAAATCCACTTTCTCCATCTCCCCAGAGTGCTAATAATGTGAATAGTCTGCAACACAGCAAGTAGCTTTTATACAAGCATCTTGAAGTTACATCCCACCCTAGTAAAATGAAGTCATACCAAAGAAAAACCACATACACAATTACACATACACACCTTACTAGTGAACTATCTTTAAAATGCTCTGAGTGGTGGCATTCACAGGGCAAACCCCCTTGGGACACCTGCTCCACAACAAGCAGGTGGTGGGAAGGTTGTCACCACAGCTTACAAACATTGCAGGGATGCCCTTCACCTGCAAACAGGTGCTGCTTTCCCCAATCCTGAGTCCAAGTGACTGAATCCATGAGACTTGGCTCCTTGTTTTATGGATTCAGAAGTACTGACTCTCTCTGAAGGGTGTTTCCATCTCCACCCTCCAGATAATCACAGTTTATCTCTAGCAGCACCAGTTCAATTTGTATCATAAAATCGTAGAATCATTTTGGTAAGACCCCTAAGATCACTGAGTCCAAACATAAACCCAACACCACCAGGTCCACCACTAAACCATGTCCCTAAGCACCATATCTACACGTCTTTTAAATATTTCCAGGGATGGTGACTCAACTGCTTTCCTGGGCAGCCTGTTGCAATCCTTGGTCTGGCTCCAAATTGTCACTTCCAAAATCTGCAGCTGCTAACTGTATCTGACATTAGCACACAGCAGGAACACCTGCCTCCTTTCAGCACCCTGTAGATAGAACACCAAGAGGTGACAGGTGGTGGTTCATGCACACTGCTCTGTGTAGTGGCAGTGTTACGCATGGATCAGAGTCCAAGTCCATAGCTTTTTTTGATGTCAGTATTATTTTTTCATACAAGCCCCTGAGTTTCTGCATGATGGAAATTAGTGGTATAACATGTAAATCCACACTTCACAGCAGACTGGATGAACTTCTCTCCACCAACCTGTTTCCATTCTTAAGCATTACTATGTCAGGTATGTAGTGAAAATTAATTTGATAAGTATGAGGACTTGTTTAGCTTCAGGATCCATATTAGAGCTATCTCGGGGAATTGAGAAAATACTCTAGAATTAAAGTATATTTTTTCCTACAAATATGTATTTACAGTGCTTAACTAAAGGAGACATTGTTTTCATGGGACACCAAGATAGATTCTTTTAATTATTTTGACTGGTTTTGCACAGACAGAAAGTCTGAGCACTCATTTGCAGTCAGTAGAAAATATCTTTGTTTACTCCTTGTTGTTTTGTTTTGTGGTTTGGTTGGTTGGGGTTTTTTTCATTGTAAAGGTTTTTCTTGTATCTTGTAAACATTGTTTTTTCCTGAAAAT
>WKFP01015034.1:399346-425194 GCA_011057875.1 Pterocles orientalis
TGAATAGGAAGGGATCTCCAGCTTGAATTCCAGATTTAAGCCTGAATTTGGAGTTGGTGTTTGGCAGAAATGAGTGCTTTACTTGCAAGACGAATAAATGCGCTGAGAGGTCTGTGAAACACCAACCCATACATTTCTATTTTGAAATCCACTTTCTCCATCTCCCCAGAGTGCTAATAATGTGAATACTGTCTGCAACACAGCAAGTAGCTTTTATACAAGCATCTTGAAGTTACATCCCACCCTAGTAAAATGAAGTCATACCAAAGAAAAACCACATACACAATTACACATACACACCTTACTAGTGAACTATCTTTAAAATGCTCTGAGTGGTGGCATTCACAGGGCAAACCCCCTTTGGACACCTGCTCCACAACAAGCAGGTGGTGGGAAGGTTGTCACCACAGCTTACAAACATTGCAGGGATGCCCTTCACCTGCAAACAGTTGCTGCTTTCCCCAATCCTGAGTCCAAGTGACTGAATCCATGAGACTTGGCTCCTTGTTTTATGGATTCAAAAGTACTGACTCTTTCTCTGAAGGGTGTTTCCATCTCCACCCTCCAGATGATCACAGTTTATCTCTAGCAGCACCAGTTCAACTTGTATCATAAAATCGTAGAATCATTTTGATAAGACCCCTAAGATCATTGAGTCCAAACATAAACCCAACACCGCCAGGTCCACCACTAAACCATGTCCCTAAGCACCATGTCTACACGTCTTTTTAAATATTTCCAGGGATGGTGACTCAACCACTTCCCTGGGCAGCCTGTTGCAATCCTTGGTCTGGCTCCAAATTGTCACTTCCCAAATCTGCAGCTGCTAACTGTATCTGACATTAGCACACAGCAGGAACACCTGCCTCCTTTCAGCACCCTGTAGATAGAACACCAAGAGGTGACAGGTGGTGGTTCATGCACACCACTCTGTGTAGTAGCAGTGTTATGCATGGATCAGAATCCAAGTCCATAGATTTTTTTGATGTCAGTATTATTTTTTCATACAAGCCCCTGAGTTTCTGCATGATGGAAATTAGTGGTATAACATGTAAATCCACACTTCACAGCAGACTGGATGAACTTCTCTCCACCAACCTGTTTCCATTCTTAAGCATTACCATGTCAGGTATGTAGTGAAAATTAATTTGATGAGGACTTGTTTAGCTTCAGGATCCATATTAAAGCTATCTCAGGGAATTGAGAAAATACTCTAGAATTAAAGTATATTTTTTCCTACAAATATGTATTTACAGTGCTTAACTAAAGGAGACATTGTTTTCATGGGACACCAAGATAGATTCTTTTAATTATTTTGACTGGTTTTGCACAGACAGAAAGTCTGAGCACTCATTTGCAGTCAGTAGAAAATATCTTTGTTTACTCCTTGTTGTTTTGTTTTGTGGTTTGGTTGGTTGGGGTTTTTTTCATTGTAAAGGTTTTTCTTGTATCTTGTAAACATTGTTTTTTCCTGAAAATATTTCTACACTGTCTCTCCTGGAGCCTAGGAGTAGAAACCAAATTTACCACGGAGAGCTCCCTCTTGAAACAAACCAGGAATATATTGTTCCAGTCACCTTTCACTGGAAAAATTAACTATTTTTTGTGAGATCACACCTCCAGCAGAAGTTCTGGAAACCAAAATCCAAATGTTACCTGACTGAGCAACATTCACTATTACTTTAATGTGTAATAGCTCTGATCTTTGCCTCAGTATATTTTTGTCAGATGCTCTAGTAAATGTCTGAATCTACAAGACACAGATGCCATTCAGAAGATATTTGTGAATACGCTTGAGCAATAGTGAACTATGGTCAATTTCTTCTAATAATTAAAAAAGTTAAGGTGCAGTCTTTGCTCCCCTTGTGTGAAACCATTACCCTTCTCTCTCTGACTGCACTGACATTGCTCTGCTTTCCACCTCTGCTGCCCAAACCACTAGTCTCCAACATTTATCAGCCACAGACAACCGCGTCAGAGCTGCTCTCTCAGTATCTCAGTCACTGCTGCGTAACATCAGCGTTTACACGTGTGCCGGCTGATGCTTGCAAGTTCCAATCTTAGACACACAAAGGTAGTTCAGTAAATAATTCCATCAAAATCAATGAGTGTTAGATGTCTAATTCCTATCTGGACAACTGCATGCCCTTGAGGATCTGGGTCTTGGCCCACACACCAGTGTCATTTGGAGTAAAGAACATGTCTCTTGATTAATTTTTTATCTGAGACCAAAATTAAAGATGTTTTATGACAGGAGTTAAACATTATTTGTCCCTTTACAAATCACTAGTCCAAATACATCTGGTAAGAAGCTGATCTCTTCTAAAGGCTGTAAGTTCCCAGGGGCAGAATAATTAAATTTTCCAAAATACTTATCATAATTATGTTTTGTTCAGAGATTAGTTGAGCTATCCTCTTGGGATCAATTATGACTCATGCTAAAGCCAGAAGCAAAAAAAAATTTTTGGTAAATCCTATTGGAATGAGTACCAGCTGTTCCACACAATAAAGTAGCTTTTTCCCCGCATTTTATCATGCTAGTGAAGTTATTGAAACGGTGCTCTTGGCCATTCTTCAGCATTCTGCACAAAACACTCAAAGGTCACTGCAGCTGGCAATTAGAGAACGGGATATGCAAAGGAGCTCTTGAGGAGCAGTGATCCAGGTGTCTGTTTAATAAGAACGTGTGGTTTGTGTAAGACAAATTAATATTGTTCTGCATTTTCTGATGAAAAGAAGCGGCAGGTTAGAAGGTCAGAACAGAGCAGCGGAAAATAATCAAAGGGTCAGATTCTGATAATCTCATCATTTCCTACCTTCGGTAACTGCTGTGGAAGTAGCTTTCTCATGTCCTGCTCATGCAAAAATTACTATTAACTTCAGCATGAGTGGGTTGGTTTGGGGTCCTGATTCTCCTGCTGTGTTTTTGGGGACAGCATAACCCCCTCTAGATTTCCAAAACCCACCTTAAAACCACATGTAAATGGTACCAAATACTTTAGCACCTGAATTCCAGCTCCCTGCAATGCTGCATGGATGGGAAAACTACCAACAATTTGAGCATGGATTACAAACACCTTTTGTTCTTTTTTAGAGGTGGTAAAAATCACCAACTTTTTTTCCAAGAATGCTACTCAGGAGCAGTAAATTGAAATGCTCATAAGTCAATGGTCTCTAAATAATTTCTGTCCCCCAGCACCGGACTGGCACAGGACAGTGGGTCCAAGCACATTTCACAGCTGAATCCAGGTTGCACTCCAAGCTTTGATTTTTTCAAAGACTTTTACTTTCAGAAAAACTTTATTCATATCCATATGCATTTCATCTCATCTGCATTTAAATATGATCCTGAAGATGATTAGAGAGGAAAAGGAAAGAGCAAGGTGGTTCTCCAACTTCCTAAAGTAGATCCCTTGAAACCTTTCAGTGGGGGTAAGGATTGATTTAGAAATTCCACATACACAGATGGATGCACAGCACAGGTAAGCTCACTCCTTGCCACAATTCACAGATCTTTTAGAAGGCAACTCACGGGTACAGACTATGGCTCATATAGGTGATTCCCACACAACAAGGTAATTTCACAGAAAAGTGAAAAGCTTCACATCCTGTGTCATTCTTCATTCATTGCCCATCATCCACTCTCCATAATGGGTTTAATGAACTTGATTATTAGTTAAACTCACAAGAGAAGGGTATTTTAGGGAAGGGGGTATTTTCCACTTGGAGTAGTCTACAGTGACGAGAGAAATCACATTTGGTTCTCAGGAATTCTCTCTCCCCATGGCAAATATTACCTTGCTTTTTTTCCTTTGTGATAGGTCTCCTTTCTGTGTCGGTTAAACACCTATTGCAAAGAAAAGTATTTTGGTGGGTGATTTCTTTTGTGATACTTTGCACAAGAAAAGGATTTAGCTATCAACTTGTACTGTGAATATCATCAGCCCATCAGCAATAAAAGGTAAATCAATTGCCTGAACCAAAGAGATCAATAAAAGATGAAGCAATTAATTTTGCTCAAGACACTTTACAGGATATCATTTGCCTAACAAGGAGTAAACACAATGACATCAATTACTTCTTAGGGTTAGAAAGGCCTTCTATAAGAAATAAATGGAAGTAATTATAAACATGAGATTTCAGAGTTTACAAAGATTAAAGCATTGCAAAGTTTGATCTCTCCTGTGAAAAGATTTTTCTTCAACAACTGAAGAGTACTGTTAGCAAGAAGGAGGAAAAAATCATTTCCATTACCCAAAATTCAAGCCAGACAGCTTGAGAGACAGTGTTTAGAATACATAAGTTGTATTAATCTTACCAGCAGGAGAGAAGCATCATTTAGTCTTTACTGAAAGGAAGTCTGTTATCAAAGTCATTTTTATCCCTACGGAGCACAGGCCACCATGTTACAAATACTGTCACCTGTCTGCAGATGGCCCTGCCCAGTTGGGAGATCTTTATATCAGAGGGTTTCCTCATGGGAAAAGACTTTTGCTCACAATATCAGCGGCAGAATCAAGGTCTGTGTGGAGATGGATGCTGTTATTGCACCTTGTGCCTGCTGTAGGCTTATCTCTGAAGGACACTGATGACTCTAAAACTCCTCAAAGCCACACAGCCACAGCATCTGGTTGACAGAGCATCTGTGTGAATTTATTCAGTCTAATTTTTCAAGCAAAGCCACATGCCAAACTGGCAGCCGCTTCCCCCAGAGCAGTACCTGGTTATTTTGCTTCCCACGGATTGTACAAGCATGGGTGGTTAGTTTGATCAGTTCACAATACTGCTGCACTGGGTCTGCACACGATTACACACAGGCAGGGCTGCACACAGGCAGATCCCACAGGGTACAAAAATACTACGTAAGCTACCAAAGAAGGGTAAATCAAGCCGAAAGGAGACTACCATGAGTTCCAGAAGTCCCTTGCCTATTTGGGACAAATAGAGCATCCCTCCTCTCTTCACTCTCTTCTTGGCCAGCACCATGCCCTTAGAAATCTTTTGAGGTTTCCTCTATCCAAGCAAGGGCTTAATAAATGCTGGAAAGGCCTGAAAAAATGTGAAGTTCAACAAAAGTCACTGTGTAATTCAAGGGATGGAAATCTTGAGAGTGTGACTGATGGCCAATTAAACACAGGACAAATGAGCAGGCTGGCTGTTGTCCATCAGAGGACTAATGAAGGTCTGCACAAGACAAGTGGCATTTGTGTGGAGGAGGATGAGTAGCCTGTGAAAATGTTCAAATGCAGTATTTAAATATACACGGTATGAACTGAATACGTGGTGTTGCTAAAGACTGGAGCTAGTCTGTGTGCTAGGAATATGGATAATTACACAACAAAAATAGCTTCCATATAGCCCCTCCATAATAGATTGGGCATGAGGTGTGTGATATGGAATATGCTGTTGGCCAATTTGGATCTCAATTGTAAACCTACAGTTGAATCTTAAGCCGATGATTGTGAGCTAGGGTCCCTCCCAGCTTCTCCTGTACCTGTAGACACGGGCACAGCAGAGAAGCTGAAAAGTCCTTGACTGTCCTGGTAGCAACTATAAACATTAGTATGTCATCAGCCACCTTCTCAATACAAATTCAAAACACAACCTCTTTCTAGCTACTATGAAGAAAGTTAATTCTGTCCCAGCTGAAACCAGAACAGCAATACAAGCTGAAAGGTTTCCCCAGAACCAGCTCTGTCCTAGAGCACTAGCATACCAACTTGGCATATGAGGATGATTGCTTCACTGTGGCCTTTCTCCTGATTTTACTTACACTGGTATTTCGGTGGAATTGCTTCCGGTCAGGGCAGAGTAGACGAGAAAATAAGCCGTTTTGGTACAGAACAACAGATATTTCTAGGTCTGGCATCATGGCTGTGCAGGTAGCCTAGGACTGATGAAGAGGAACAGAGAGGAGAAACAAGCAGGATAATAAAGAGTAGTACGGGGCTCTCATGTGCACTGGAGTATTTCCACCAGGCTAGAAAGGACTGATGTGTCTCCTGGTGTATGTCGGTGACTTAGTTAAGAAATGTCTGCGCAAACCAACAGGCAAACAGAAAACCTGTCAGAGACTGTCAGGGCACGAGTGGGTAGAGCTGACAATGACAAATTCAAAGAAAACACACAAAAAAGCAAAAGCCCATTAAAGCACCACGAGAAGATGAGAAGGGAAATTATCCAGGCACCAAAGAACATCCCACTAGAGTGAAATTTGGTGTTCATGACCACTACTTATAGCCATCATATGGCCTTTATGAACAATCTGTCTTTGCCAAAGCCTGCTGTCCCTACTGCAAGCCACCATGTTTCAAGTCCTTTTAATGGTCCATGTGTTTCATTTGTAACAATCCAATTAACAACTGGGCTCCAATAGCTCTAATCATCATCTACTGTTAATATTGTTTCTGTACTGTCGGGAGTTTCACAGTTTGTTAAACTGCATTTTGCACAACTGAGATTTTCAGACTCAAAGACCTGATAATTTATTTTTAGCTTTGTTATACCTCTGGTAGTGTAAAAATAAATTAGGAATTTTGTAATGTCCAGTTATAGAAGCTGAAGGAACTGATCAGTCTAACATCAGTTTTATTTTCATCCTCCTTGTTGATTCATGTTCCTCGATTTTCTGCATAAATTGTTAATATATTTCTATATTGTGTAGCAGTGGATAGCTAGCAACCTGGGAAAAAAAAAACTTTCTATTTATAAAGAATAGATACCTGCTTTTTTGCAGTAAGTTATTTCTGTTTTGGATAAACAAAGACAAAAAACATTTAGAAAATCTTTGAGCTTCAAAAGCTTTGAGCTCGGGTTAAACTCAGATAAAATCTGCATATGAACAGAAACACAAAACAAGTTATCTCCCTGTTGACAGCACTCATCTATATCTAAGTATAAGGTACAAAAAAATCATGATAGCCTGATATTTTATATATGTAATTAAAGCAGCAAGGTCTAAATCCTGAGTCATCCTGTGCAAATTATGTGTGGGGTTAATCACCAGTGAATCGAAAAAAACACACAGAGGTAAGTGTAGAAGGGCTGTCTGAAACCACCAAGAGCTTCCTACAGCTACCTGATAGATGTGAGTCCTATGGAAACCATTTGGGTTTATGGAAAGTATGTAAAGGTTTCCTATGATAGCAATGAGCAAGATGATTTTTACTAAGACTGGCAGAGTTTGCTCTTAACGACAGAAATAATTTTCCAGAAAAGACAGAAGAAGAAAGGAAGATGTAGAAAATGACTGATTAACAGCTGCACTTAGACAAGATCAAACAATCTAATAAAATTAAGTATCTCTGCAAGACTAAAATAAGATCCAGAAAATCAGACTGCATTTGATACGAGTGAAAAAGATGTTGTAACCAATAAATGTTCATGTGGAAACATAATCCTCTAAACTGATAACAATTAATTTCACCCAGAATAGTTAAGAGGTTACCAAATTACCCTTCTTTATTTTAACTTTCTTTTATTGTCAGTTGTATTTCATAGAGTCTGTGACAGATCTCAGTATAGAGGCTGTTTCCACGCTGTGAAATGCTGAGCATCCACATCTCATCAGAAATCAGATATCAGCCCAGAGACCAGAAGATGCATAAAAGATTATTATTTCTCTTCTGATATTACTGAGAACCTTCACTGTTATTCCAAGACTTACCCCTGCATTGACACATCATGAAGATATTTCCTGCCCAAAAGATTTAATCATCTAATTGGTTGGTTTCTGTTATACTTGGAGGATGGACAGGTAGAAAATGCTTTTCTGCACTGAGTGTAGTGTCTTTACAGGAGGCTTCATACCCCCCATTTTTGTATAGACGTAATGTGAGCACTTATATCTAACCTATATGATTAATGGAAAGGAACAGGCATTTCTAGGGGCTTCATCTGACTCAAGTGTCTGCTTTCAGAAGATGAGTCATGCCTTAGCAGTGCCTACTTGTCTCCACTGATATTAAGGCAGACTGAGGTCATTAGGTCAAGTGTAAATTTGATCAGACAGCCTACCCACCCCTGGCAATGTAAAAAAAAAATTACTGTTGCCCTAAATTCTATATCCTTCCTTTTTATCTTCATTTACTGTCTAAACCAGCTCCCTAGGGATGCCACGTTGTTACTGGAGAAAGTTTAATTAGTAGATTGTTTCTCTGCAGTAGAAACTTAATGCTAGTCTCAAAAGAGATTTGGTGTTAGCCATGTCACAATCCAAGATATTCTAGCTGCATATGGGGCAAGCAGAAGATGCTACAAAGAACAGACACATTCTATAGCTCAGGGTGCTGAAAGGACACATAATTTGTGCCCTGAAAACATGGCCTGGACTTCCAAACAATGCGTCTTCCAGCCTTCTCTCGCTACCTTCTGCACCTATACCTCTTCAGACCAAGTGATGAAGAGGGACCCATGTCAAGTTGTGGTAGAAGGGTGGGAAAGAGGGAAGTTGCAGGACGGAGCCACACCCTCAGACATGTGTCTTCTGACAGGGCCTCTGGAAACACAGGGATGGCCAGGGAGACGATTTCTGGGTTTGTGCCATGGCCACTCCCTTACTCTGGTAGGAGAAAGTAGGACAGACACAAATCACAGTGTTTCCCATTCTGCACTTGCATTCTTGCTACATAACACGATTTGGCCTCTTTTTTTTGAGTTTCCAGGTTCAGTTGATCAAAATATGATTTATAGACCAATAATACAGTATGAAAAGTATTCTCATGTCCTGCAGTATGTGCAGGAATTTATGCTGATGCCAGCTGACTGGAAGATGCAGGGGAAGACAGGGAAATTCAGAAAGCCCAGCCCCAAATCCTGGAAATTTATTTCTGCTTTCTGCAGAGGGTTTTGGATGCAAGCCTCTGTCAGCCCTTCAGACAACTCAAAGTTGTCAGCACTGTGTTATTACTAAGATACATTTTTTTATTTAAAAAGTGAGTGGCTGATTCATGATAGTTTTTCTTTATCTACAAAGAGCATAGTACTGGCCAGGTGATTTCTCTACTGGCAGTGACAAACTATGGAAAATTGTGGTTGTGTCAGTATTTCTATGAGTTTGATGCAAAGGAGAATTTGATCCCAGCAGGATGCAACCCACAGCCGTATGCCACGTAATGCTCTCTCAGGTGGTATATTCTGTCGCCTTCTATATACACACATCAAATGTATGTTAGTCTCCACTACAATAAATAATTGTGGTTGAAATAGCTCATCTACAGAGAATGTTTACTGATTTATAGTCTATGCTTGTCTATACTATAGATTTAAACTGATCCATCTGCTGCACAACTGCAGTTCCATTTGGATTGACTCTTTGTGGCAATCAACCACAATTTGCAGGATAATATCTTCACCTGCTTTCCCACAGGGGTAATTTCCACTGGTGAAAATGGAAGTTTTGGCTGTCACAATAAAGATTTGCAATTGTGTAGTTATACCACGGGCTGAAAGGGAGGAAATACAAGGCATACACTGAACTATAGCATGTACAGTTCCTTTTAGAGTCTTAGTTGCTCATCAATGAATTGCCATGAGAATATATGCAAATGAGCAGGAGTTGTCAAGAAAGAAATACATTAGCAAATCTGCTACTCTGCTGGAAAATTTAACTAGAACACCTGAGGGGAGGACTGAGACTGGCTGTTAAACATAACAGTACTTATGAAACCTAGAGCTCAGAAATTTCCTAAACTGTTGACTAAGAGAAGCTAAGGGGCACATACAGCAGTACAGCTCTATAAACACTTTATGTTGATCTTCCAAGTGTTCATTGAGTATCAGTGCCTGTCAATGTCAGGTGTAAGAAAAAGTGCTAGACAAACCAATGTGGCCATTCTTATACACAGTAGTATAACTAGACCTAACAGGTTCAGGTCAAGTACTTAAAGATGACTGAGCGCCCTTTTCCTGACTTAAAAAACTGTCTTAAAGGCCCAGTCTTGTCCTTACAAGAGTATCATCTTCTGGCAACAATTTCAAATAATTAAATATTCAGATTTGGAGCCTATTTCACATGGTCTAGGATCAGAAAGATGGCAAAATTTTCAAATTATTTGCACAGTCTCAAAGTGGTGATTCATTGCTGACGGATTTTTGGGTTAGACTCACTTTACCTTCAGAGAACCAGCCTTCAATGATGGCTGTCACACTTGCTGTTTTAGGGGTTTAAGGCATCCATGGTGAACCTCAGTAAGAGGCAAATGCAAACCAGCCCACTGATGGAGCTGCTCAGGTAGGCTTATAGGTAGGAGCTGTTCAATTAGATACGAATTGGATATTTTAAGGGTAGAACAGGAAAGATCTGGGAGCTCACAGGTATAGAAGCAGAGAACCAGGGTGTGACCTCTCACAGGCAGAAGTGGCTCATGAGCCTTCTGCAAGCTGACGGCCATCTTCCAAAAAAGGTGTTCCATCTCATCCTAAGTGTCTAAGGCGTGTGGTAGACATTTTTCTGGGGAGCTGACATCTCTCCCCATTGATTAAAGTGTGGGCTTACATGTCTAACCTAGAACAGATGACTCACTTTATATGGCAAAAGTCAGTTGAGATGAGTCCCCCCTTCCCATGCTCTATTTAGAACCGTGATGAAATCAGTGGCCAAAATATCTGAGGAAAATACTTAGAGGGAGAAAAAAAAATTATTAATTGCAGTAACAGAGAAAGAAAAAGTAGAAAATAAACATCAAACACATGCTGATTATAAGAAACTTCTGTAAGAGAATGTTTTTATCAGAACTAGGATAACCAAGTTATTCAGAGCAACAGAAGAAAAACCACCCACCATAAAACTGCGTCTCAGTTTCACTTCTTTGGGAAGGTCACTTCTGAGAACTCCCATCTCCTCTTTTCCTTTCACCCACAAATCTCTTTTATCTTTCTATCGGTTTTACCCAGATTGCCCTTTCCAACCCCTTGATTAAATTTAGGCTGGATTCCTTCACACATAATGTTATCACCTTCAGAGAGCTATTCTGTTATATCCAAAACAGTGTTTACATGGAAGATAGATGTATATATAGAGGTAGATGCAGAGATAGATAAATAGGTATTTAAAGATCACCTCCTCATACTTCTTATACCCTGTTTAATTCTAGCTGTTATGAACAGGCTTACACATTTAGATCATGATTCAGAGCCGATTAAACTCAATGAAAAGCTCACACTGACTTCAACAGACATTAGATCATGCTCACAGAGAGGATAATAGACCTTTCAGCAGAGGAAATGAAAGTGTAATAATACACTGGCTCTAGTGTATAATCATGTCTTCTTCTAATAGCAAGCCCCACTGTCTGTAATAGTCCACTGGTTTCTTACAGATAAAAGGCCTACTTTTTTAGCTCAGATCTTGCTTGTTTGGTATCAAAGGTCATGGATTTGATTCCCACCAGTAGCCACAATATCTGAAGGGATGCTGCCATATCTCTGTATGAAGGCAGCTGAGGAACGATGTGAACTCTTTGGCTTTTAGAGGCATTTGTCTCAAAGAGATAATATGTAATAGAGTGATTCAGTTCCTGAATTCTTGAATCATGTATTCTTCCTCTCATCCCCAGTCTCAGAGACTATAAAACTTATTTTTTTATTGACAGCATACGTAGCTGGCACATAACTCTCTAAGCTTTGCTGGTAGAGGTAGCTTTTTGAGCACTGGAATTTGTGATATCAAAAACTATATAAAGAAGGCTAACCCCAGCTAATCGACTTTGGTAATATTTCGTCTGCTACCATACACCATGAGTATTGTCTTGCAAGTTTCTTACAGGAAAGATAAATGAGAGTTTGAGGCAAGAAATGCTCTCTAATAATGTATTCTGACATACAGGTTGCCAGGATCAGTGGGAACATATTCCCAATCCATCATCTCCTTCACCTTGCCTTCTTTGAAGTTTCACTTGTTGCCATTTCCAAGGCTGTAATATGTCATTCCTTTCACAGATTCCTTCATTCATGCTTTCATTTCTATGTAGGAAGTTGTAGGAATGCAGATGTTACCCAGATTTAGCAACAATCTAATTTTCAGGATGTCTTCTACCAAAATTGCCAAGTACCATGATCATTCCCATCTTCTGGTATTGTCTCCAGTTCATTCCATTGCCCATTAGAGGGGCTTTCTGTGCACTGCAGGCCTTCCATGGCAGAAAAATCTTCCCTTTGAAGTACTATATCCATTTACTTTAGTGTGTAACTAACACAGCATAGGTTATAAAGTGGAGGTAATGTACAGCCACAGCTATTATCAAGCCAGAGCTTCTCCACTTCAGTTCTCAAGTGGGGTATCACATTAGCACTTTATAACAAGTATATGAAATACCTGAGATCCTCCAGATAGGACTCTGATGAAAAATTCATAAATGCCCATTTTAAATTATACATACTCTATTTGAATCTGATCCATAAAGAAAGCATATAGACTTTTAAGTCAGTAATGATTTCAGTTCAGTCTTCTAAAGATAGCTTCACCTCTTTTTTCTGACCTAGGAAATACATCATAGCATAATAACTCATAATCATAATATTACTATAGTAACTATGGCATAATATTATAGCTAATCACAGCATTGTAGCTAGAAATGTGCAAAAAGTCTGATACTGTAATAATGATGTTGATTTAGCTATTCCACAAACCTTGACAATAGCACCACTGACTCATACAATGAATCTAACTTTACGCCGTTGGAGTTCTCCTGATGCCATACCACACAAATCCTTCCTGCCTTGTCTCACAGAGTCTATGTGGGTGGGATTTCATCTCACTTTAAACATGCATAGAAAGGATGTCACCTCCCAAATTAATCACCTCAGTGTCTCTTTATGGTCAGCAGGAAGAATTAGATGCTTCAAGGATGTGATTCATTTATTTTAGGATGAGAAGAATAACACCTACAAGTCTCGTTGGTTTGGCTCCAGTGTCTGTAAAGAAGGCAAGGATGACAAGTCCAGATGTAGACATCTATGCATGTAACTCCTGTGCACAGACACTTGTTGGTTTTGCTTTTCCAAAAGAACACTGACTTCATTCAGGATGTCAGACAAAATTTGAAACATGATTCAAGAGACTGAGAGTGCCCAGAAGGCTTAAAAAACTGTGCACTCCTTATAACTTCTTAACTACCATTTCCCTGCTGTTTAAACTTTTAAATACTCAAAGTGATGTGGTCAATAAAGCTAATAATATATGTGATTATTGCCTAAGAAGACAATTCACTGAATTGCAAATCCTAGTGGGTTCATTTTTGAAGAGTAATATCAAAAGAGTTGATTAAAAAAGAGCACTTTCATGAGGTTTGTGGTAACTGTGAAAACCACATTCTTTGCAGTGATGGCGCTTTGTTGGAACTGCTGTTTAGGGACAGAAGTAACTAACCACAATAAATCAGGAGATGCAGAGAAGAGTGAACAAATCCTACCTGACTCAAATTATTTTGTCTCATTAGTGTAAGTACTGCAGCTTACAGAAAATCAGCACTTCCAGTCTCTGCTGTGCCAGCCCCAGCAAGGAGCCATCAGACTCCTCTGTGAATGCTTCCAGAACTTGTGTGCACACCTGAGATGCCCTGAACACCCTTGCCCCCCCCAAAGCCAGTCAAAGCTACAGATGTTCACACCTCCATGAGACTAGTAACTTACCATTCTTGTTGCTCAGCTGAGATACTCCAGAAATCTGTATCTCATAACATCTTTTTCCCTTCCTTTTCTGATTATAAGCTGGATCTGTTGATAGGTACAAACTACTAATTCATACTTACCCCTTGAAACAGAGAAAGTGTAAAAGCATTCTTGATTTTGTTGAATTCTGATTAATTTCATCATTAAATTCTCTTGATTTATTTATGTTAACTGCCATAGACAAGCATAAAGCAAGAAGCACTGTAAACCTTTCTCTTTTTCACTCTGAAAATTTGGCTACTCTTCTTCTTAGGACAATGAGGTAAGAAAAAAAGAACAGAAACAGGATAAACCTTTAAAAAAACATTGACAGGAATCTTTTTTCAATTGTATTGACTGTCACGAGATCCCTCTGGAATATACTTGGAAAGTTCCTTTGATGACAATAACTTCTGAGAGACTATTGTAATAAAAGGAAAACCAATAACCAGAGATATGGAACTCAGTGATTACTATAACAAGAATTTTTAATTAGTACTGACTGAATTATTTATGACAAAAGATTCACTCATATAGTTGCAAAGCCTTTCATAAGACCACAGGCAGCAAATTCATTTATCTATTACATTTTAAAAGTACTTCAGTGTATATCCCACTTACAGAAAACGTAAGATCAAACACAGGAAAATCAACAACAACATAACAAAGACAAGCTGAAAAGTGAGAGGACTGCTGTCAAAACAGAGAGAATAAATTGCTGTTTAATTATTCAGTAAAATTAGTTAAAAGTACAAAAGCAATGGAAGCATTGTTAACATTTCCATTAACAAGCAGCACGCCTTTGCTCAGATTAGGCTTATTACGGCTAGCGAGGCGCTGTCTGAAAGCTACTCTGTGCTTCAAATGGTCTTAAAAGAACAGGATCAGATCAGCCTAGAAGGAAAAATCAAAGGAAAACTGAGCTTTCTTTAAATCAACCAAGTAAAACAGGACTTCCAAAGTAAAGAGGGGAGGCAGTCAGCCCAGTGGTGTCAAGGGGCCAGGATATCTGACGTGTTGCCTGCTGCACAGGCTCTCAGGTCCGTCAGTCTGCTGTGTCTGTCAGAGGCTGGTTTGATCTGATCTGGCCACGGACTAGTGCCCAGGCAAAATGCCCGGAGCTGTGCTGGCTGCTCGCCCCCACAGCAGCTCTGGGATGCTGGATCCCCGCAGGCGGGCTAAAACAGCCTCTTTTGAAGATTCAGCATCTGAGCATTCTCATGACAGTAGGCATGCAGGAGTCTCCTGGTGTCATCCCCAGGATGGCCAGGGACAGAGGATGCCTACCAGGCTCATGCTGACAGCGACTCTCTCTGTGAAGTTTTATAGTATCTGAAAATTGAAACAGTAGTTTAAAGCAGCAGGAAATATCCTGGAAGTTTATTAATTTCCCGTAAACACATTCAAGGTGCAGGATAGCCTTGTGTAGTCTGAGAAAGGATGAAATCAATTAGAGCTTGCTCGGGATGTTTCCTGTTTGCTTCATGTTTGGTGGGGTTGAGAGTGGTTCAGACAGTACCTATGATTTAGTTCATCCCAAAAGGAAAATTATAACAGTGCAGGAGAATTTTTTTGAACTTGGTTGTAAGTTGTGCAGAACATTCTTTTTGCAGTTCAGGAAAAAAATGCTGTTCAGCATCCAGAAAGAGAATGAACCAGACATTTGACAAAGAGCTCAGACCAGAACCAGGATCCCCAGCTCACCATTTCTGATCATCCATTCTGAACTGCAGAAAATGAGTACTGCCAATTTTTTATCACTCCTCTCTGTCCTGCTCCAAGCATCAGATATACAAACAAACTTAAACAAGCAGGTGTGGGCTCCAGCACAAACACACAATGTATATGCTACACTCCAGTCTCAAGCAGACTCTTGTTTTTCCTGACTACAGTACCAAAACATCAGATAAAAATTAATTCATGCTTGAACTGATTCAGTCTGAACACTGATGATAGAAAATAGACAGTAATATTTTTTAGCAGAATGCCCAAGACAAAGGAGCTTACTCAAAAGCTGACTGTGGTTTATCTCTAGTTACCACTGGGTACAGTTAGAACCCAAACCTGTTGCAATGGGGATGGGGCTACTTGATTTACTTTGTCATGTTATAGGAAGCACTGCTGAGGTTTTTTAGGAAAACACCCAAAAACACAGCAATTACTCTACCCTTAATGCAATCTCTCCTTTTTTTGTTGTTTTGCAGCCATTAATCTGTATCTTTGCAGCTGATCTGCCACCTTGTGGCCCTGTTGCAGACTTTTCTTGGAGCTTTATGCGTTCTTTAGCAAAACCTCTGCATCTGCTCTGCTCTTGCCAACCTGGCAAATACAGTGGCCTTCATTAGTATTAGCCTGATTAACCTTTCATTCCACAGTGCGAAAAATTAGAAATCCAAATATGAAGCTATTCATCCAGCAGGCCACGTCTCTAAACCATCAATGTGTGTTGGTCCGTGAGCACTGCGTATGTGTATATGTGGGAACAGAATCAGTTACATCTATAAAATCATACACATGATATTCAGAATACATGTATCATACAGCACGATATATATATTGATAGTATCATAGAAAATGAGGCTACCTTGTGAGCTCACATAGTCAGCCTTTGTCAAAGCTGGACCAGGTCTGCAGATCATTCTTGGCAGGTATCTACGGCTTTCAGAAAAATTTGGAATAACAGAGGTTTCCCAGCCTCCCAATGAACTACTCAAGGGCTAACTGTATTACGACTAGAAAGCTGGTCTTCATATTTAAAGAACCATTGAGTTTAATGTTATCATTTTCTGTCCTGTCCAACAGGAACATGATGCATAGTTTATTCCTCCATTTCGCATAGACATAAAACTTTAATGAATTTGTATCAGTTTAAACTGTTTCTCAGATATTAACGGATTCTAATATGGATAAATGATGGATATTTACATCAGAATTATCTGAGCCTGAATTATTCACAAATAACTAGGGATTTTGCGTGTCCAATTTTAATCTCATTGAAGAGGCTTGATTTCTGAAGTGTCTCTGCAAAAATAGGTCTCTGTATAGTGGAAAAAAAACTAGGAAACTAGAAACTGGGACACCAGAAATGACTGGTTGTTTCTGAAAAATCTAAATGCTGATATTGCGACGAATGAAGCAACATTTTTGTCTCATGGTGATAAAAGTTTTAGCTAAAGAGTGTCCAGATGCTTGATCTTGCTGTCTTGAGAACTTCCAAAACTACAGTCAGTACACCCCCCAAAAAAAATTTGTCTGTTTTTTGTATTTTAGCTCAATTTCAAAAACAAGCTGCTACTCCATCTGCTGCAGCAGAATGCATTTACAGAGTCGAACTGCACAGTCTACATGCTAATGCCATTGTGTGAGCTGCATGATTACTGCTCAAAAACAGATTCATTTAGTCCTGAGTATCTCAACTGGTCGGAAGGTTTTGGCTGCCATTTATTGACAGGAGATGAAAAAGTTAAAACTCGAGCCACCACAGGAGGCAACACTTAATACTTCCCTGAGAGAGTGACAATGATTTTTGCCCAGGGGGCAGGAATGGCAATTGCTGAAGGTTGTCCTCCTGCTGATGTACTCATGACCAGATCAATATGCCAGCCAGGGGCAGAGAGAGCCTGCAGAAATAGTTTTGACCACCTGCAGCTGCCGGACATGAAGAGGGTTTAAAAAATTCCAGCCAGCCCTGTAGCAGATGCCTTACATCTCTCCCAGAGTAAGTCTGAGTGCAAAAATGCAGCTTTTTTTTTTGTGAAGGTATCACAATTGGGCCTCATCCTGTGTCCGTGGAGATGCCTGATACCCGGGGCTAAGGCTGCCCCAGTGCCCCCCAGATCTGCCCTGCTGGCTTGGGGGCCCCCACAGCCCCTGGGTCTTCTCCACAGGGAGCCACCAGAGTGCACAAGCCCTGACAGTTTGCTAGCATGGTCCTGATGCTTGTGATGGAGAAGACAAATCCCAGCTCCTTTCTCGATACTATGGATGTGCTGTGCATGAAAAGGGAAACGTGCTCAGTGAGGGGTGTCAGGTGAGGAGCCTCAGCTGCTGCTGACTCAGGGACAGCCGTACAGAGGAAGCACCAGACTGCAGTCACCATCCCAGTTTCTGCTCTCAGGCGGGAGGATAGACCCCTGCAGGCACACTGACTCTTTGTTTTCTGACCACACATCATCTACCACAATGCAGTCCTTGTCAACAACTTAATGTACATTTTCCATGAGCTACAAGCTAAAGATTTACCATAAATGGGCACTAAGTACAAACTGCACTTTGATGCTTTCTACTTAAAGTGCTTGTGCCGCAAAATAAAATGTTGGTGATCCTTCCTTTAGAAATAACAGGGTGCAACAGGGGCCAGCTGCTCCTGGGGTAGAAACGTAATGAGCCATTGCTCTTGAGTTTCCAGTTATAAAGTGTGTTACAGCAACGGGAGTGATCCCTGTGACTGTACAGGCCACCATTGCTTGCTGAAAATGGAGAACACCCAGCTGCTCCACCTGCTTAATGGGCAGGACTGTTCGCTGGGAACAAACGCAAGATGCTCAAGATTGTTTAAGCTTCTTGATGTCAGGACTTCCCGGAGAGGCTGCAGGAAGAGCTTTTTTGTAAGAAGCGATGTCCATCACATTACCCAGGAGACCTGTACACTGGCTCCTTCTACATCAAGCAAGAGCGTGAGTGTGTTGCAGAGACCTCAGAGCAGCCTCTGTCCCAAATACCTTTCAAGCAGTCCAAAAAACACTCTAACGAGAGATGGCCAGAGTAGGGAACAGAGAAGATATCTTCCTTTTGGCCATTAAAGACAGATTGTGGATGAAGAGCTCAAAAGCAGCGACACTAAACAGGAGAAATTGGCAAGCTGACCAACGGTCATGTTCTTATCAAGGACGTCTAAGAAGGAAGACACAAGGGAAGACTAAATAAGGTGAGTGGAGAAGAGGATAAAAGATGAAAAACATTTACCAGGGCCTTCGGAATTTAAAGAGGAATAAGGAAAAATAAACTTTACAAGCTAGACAGCATCCCTGTAGAGCACCTGATGGGATCACAGCTGGGTCCCATGTGTTGCTGCTTCTTCAAATTTCTCGCTTACATATGTATATAAGACCGTCTGCATACATTATTTTCTATTTCAGAACTAGCCCAAATAGCTCCCTTGAATAATACATTTTTTATCTAAACCAATGTTTTAAAACAAAGCAGTTCTGCATTATTTGTTCCAATCTGTCTGCAGTTCAAATTATGCTGCAGCAGAATGTTTCAACATGAATTGCACTTGAAATATAAAATTGTTTATGCTGCTTTTTCCCCCTTTCCAATTCAAAAAGACCCAATGTACCAGTTGTAATGGATTTTTAAACACATTTATCATCAAAGAATCTTTCCAAGGAGGAAAAGCCCGTAAGTGGAACGCAAATGGACCCGCCTTACAACATTTCCCCATGGTGTGGCTATGTACTGTACAAAGTACGATGCCAGAAGCTTACACCCTCTAGTTACATTTTCTTTATATTTGTGATGAATCAAATTTTCAGCTTGAAAAAAAGTACTTTAAGTACTGTAATTAAGCAGAACACTATTTTCTTCATGCGTTTCTCAACACAGCCTTCCTTCCTGCCATTCGTTGCATAGGAAAACCCACATAAAACTCTGGAGACCATGGAGCATTCCCTCCAAAGGACTTTTCCTGTTAAATACCTCAAAGATAGTTATTTCTCAAATGAATAGACTGAGAAGTAGCTAAGAACACCCCAAAACCCCAAGTTGGATTTGTTCTACTTCTCATGAAGTGTCAAAAAATGGTTGATATTTGCCTACCTACTTAGCACGAACACAAACGTCTGTTCTGACTGTGAGAGGCACTAAAAGACTCTGTTACACCCATATTTACAACTTCTCTGGATGCCGGAGAGTTGAAGAAAGGCCATATTGTTTTTGTGGTGATGTCTTGCCTCTGGGGAAGCTCTTGCAAGCAGGGAGTTTATTTTATGGCTTAATTTGTTCAGGCAGAGTGAATTGTGAATGGCTTTGTGGTTGTCTGGAGTGAGAATTTGATTTGCTTTTTCTGAACATCTCCCTACACAATGAAAGCATTATATAAAATTCATTAAGAACTCAGATTAAGAAAATACCTGGATTACATGCCATTGATATGTATTTTGTCAGGAATTGATTCGCAAGGCTCCAAGATTTACCAATTTTTATGCATAATAAAAAGTATGTCTTTGACTTCTCTTATTGGCTGCCTCCATCAAAATGTTTTTTGAATCTGTACAGTCACTAAATACACAATCCATTAGTAAAAGAGATAAAGGTTGTGGATTTTCAGCTCTAAATTACCCATCCAAGGGCAGGTATGAAAACTCTAATTAAGTAGAAGATGTCTTCATTTCAACTGCAAAATTAGCAACAAAGTGTAAATTGCACACCACATCCTAACAAAAAATATCAATAATTACAGAGGATATGGCTAAATAGCAACATCAGACCTATTTGTTATAAAAAAGAGGTTTGAGCTAGGTTTTAGCCACACCTAAGAAGCAGCTGTAGGTGCAGGAAATTGCAAAAACTGAACATGCCAGTTGACCCAAAGAGATAAGAATGTCTGTGCTTTTTTACAGTGTGTCATCTCTTCTAGTAACAGCTCTTAGTTTTATGGACCAGGGGAAAGAAGTAATTTATCCAGCAAGTCCAGGCTGTAAGCTAAATTTACAATCCTTGCAACTGCAACCTGAAAACCTGTGTTTCATGTGCATCTCACCACACACACCTCTTCCAGTCTTGGCTCCATACAGAACATAGCAAAGACCTGATTTTACCCTCAGACAGGTACACGCAGCCCTCAAAGACTTCAGGCAGCCTTGCCTGATCATATCTGAAAACACATTTAGCTTAAATGTCCAGCAGCTCCCACTGTCTTGCTGTATATTGCAACCATACATACATCCTGCTACGATGCCAACTCCCAGCTCTGCTTCTGAGGACGGGTTCCTTAGGATGATGGAGCAGTAGGGCTCTGAGGTTAGCAGATGGATAGGATGCACACTGCTCCAAACCTTTTATTTTATTTTATTTTATTTTATTTCATTTTATTTTATTTTATTTTGTAAAAACTAAAAACTAAAAAAAAAAAAACCTAAAAAAACCAAAAAAAACCTGGGGTTGTTCAGCCCAGAGAAAAGAAGGTTTCGAGGAGACCTAACAGCAGCCTACCAGTACCTAAAGGGGGCTACAGGAGAGATGGGGGAAACACTCTTTATCAGGGACTGTAGTGACAGGACAAGGGGTAACGGTTATAAGCTGAAAGAGGGCAGATTTAGAACAGATATTAGGAAGAAATTTTTAATTGTGAGGGTGGTGAGACACTGGCACAGGTTCCCAGAGAAGCTGTGGATGCCCCATCCCTGGAGGGGTTCAAGGCCAGGCTGGATGAGGCTTTGAGCAACCTGGGCTAGTGGGAGGTGTCCCTGCCCATGGCAGGGGGTTGGAACTGGATGATCTTTAAGATCCCTTCCAACCCAAACCATTCTATGATTCTCTGATTCTATAACTACACTGGAATTTTGAGTATTCTCTGTTATAGATGTGCTGGCAGGGAGGACTGTGTTTGTCAGGTGTTTGACTGGCAGGTATGAAGATGTTATCACTCCAGTCTGCTCCACCAGAGATCAAGGAGAAAGAAGACATGGAAGACACTGTGATCAGTGATGATTCCTTAATCTCCCTGTAAAGATAGCCAATCTTGATCTGAGAGCATCCAGGGGATAATTCAATGCTGAGAGAGCAAACAAATGATTAAAAGATACCTAAAACTTGGGTAAGTAACCTTGTTTAAAATGAATAACTTTCTTATGGCGTATTTGTTTTGATTAAAAAATAAAAATTAATAGAAATAGAATAAGATCCAAAAAATCTCTCTGCAGTTGTTAATAAAACAGAGAAATGGAAATGAATATATTTACAAAGATACAATCAGAGGAAGCCAGTTTCCTAAAACCTCTTTTTCTATAATCGCAACTGCATGAAATATGTAGGCAAAAGCCCAGTGTTTTTCTCAGAAAACAATTTATATCTTGCTAGGACAGTAAATTATGCTGACTGCTACTTTTTCAAAAAGCTTTAAAGAGAAAGGGAAGAAATCCTGTGTTCCACAGACCTCAGCTTGTCGGTTCTGTCTACACCAGGTGTTGTGCTCATTGGTGTCTTTGCATCTTTATTGTGCCTTTAATACACATCAACTCAATGCAGCAGACAAAGATTAACTTCTTCTTGAATTTGTTCTAAAATATCTTTGAGAGTAATAGTGAAAAAAAATCCTCTCCCTTTTTCTCCTCCCATGTATATATGAGGGTGTATGTACGCATGACGCTGTGGGCACACACGTGTATCACACAGGTATGTAAGGGGTATTTTTTATGCTGGAGTGCTGAAACAGCTTGTTAAAATAAATATCTCAGTGATTTGTTTAGGTACTCAAGTGGCAATAAAAAAAATTCTTATAATTCGATGTCATTTGCTTTCAAGAGTGCCCCCAGGAACTTAATTTGGACCTGACGGTAGTAGAAGCTGAACGCTAATGAGTTTGCTCGTCGTAAGGGTTTATTCCTGAGATATATTTTAAAATCTCACCAGTGGTGGTGTGCCCCCATTTACACATCACATGGACAACCTGCTGTAAAGGACCCAGGGAGATTTCCCTGTACTCTGGAGAGTATGGGGTCTGCCTGTTGCTGGTCAACATGCACCTGTAATAAGAGAAAAGGTCATTTTAAAATCTTTAGAGCTTGAATTTAGTATGTGGCGGGTATATAAAAAAAATACCTTGCATCCACCCTTTTTTGTTGATATTCTGCCATATGATAATAGAACAAAGCTACTTATGCTTTGTAAATTGCTGCACAGCTCTGACCTCAGGAATTTGTCATAAAAATAACTACATATTGAATTGGGTGGTGGCACTTCTACTGGTAAGAGCGGAGTAAGGTAAAAGGCAAAATCTGTAACAGGTTTCTGCTACTTCTTTTCTCACATCACACACAAAGAACGGAATTGTAATCTCTATTATTAAGTCATTGTTGCAGCCACGTAATTAGAAATTTCTGCAATTTACAGGATTTACACTTCTAACTTACCTCCAGTTATTATTTTACCGTGCAAATACAAATATTATAGGTCGTTATTATTACAAAGCATACCCACACCATTCAAACTGCCAGTTGCTTTGACAGTGCTGGGGAGGGGGGGCGGGATTTCAAGTGATTTTAGAAAGTAGGAGGAGGAAATAAATAGGAAGAGGCAGAATACCAGATATACAGCACAGGAAAAAGAAACACAGAGAAAGGAAATGTCAGAGTGGAAGAAGTTCAACATGTAAAAGAAAATGGGAATGAGGAAGAATGTAGATAAGAAGAAACTTTGACTAACAAATAGTTCAAAAATAAATGGACCTACTCCACTAGTCCTATTCATTCCAATACAGTACTTTTTTTCCACTTTGCAGAAAAGTGGAATCGTTGTCACAATGGGACGGTGTGTTTTGTTGTGTTTTGTTATGTTTTGATGTTATGTTATGGCACATAGTGAGCAGTCTCAAACCAGTGGAACAAGACAGTACAATTCTAGGTTAAACACTTCATTCCTACTGATGAGATACCTTTGTCTGGAGCCAGGCTGATGTTTTCTGAAAACACTGCTTAACAGGATTCAGGTCATGATCAGCTGCATTATGAACCATCCAGCTCAGATGCACTTCCTCACCTCAGACCATGCTGTGATCATTAGACTCAAATATTCAGAAATCATTAAAAAGACAAATCAAAATAAATTCCTTCCTGTATGGGAAGAGATCACAGGATAGCAGTCAGGTACAGGAGAGTTATCTGCCAAGAAAATGTGAAAGGACAGAAAACATGAAGGAAAGCTGCTGTGAGAGGAAAACATGGGAATTGGAAGATGCTGGCTCTTAATTTTTACTTTTGACCTTTTGTTAGTCTTTCAATGTTTTTCCCCACGTTCACACAGTAGCCTTACTAATCTCTCAGCACAGCAAGCCAAATCCTCATTAGGGTTATAATACTTTCTCCTAAGAGACCACTTTCCACCACCTTTGTGCCTGGCTCCCAGGACCAGGTAACGGTCCTCATAGACCTCTGCAGCCCTTCACAATATGGACTGAGGGAATGAATCTATGACGGTTCAGGTCTTTCTTGTTAGACCCAAACTGATCACAGACAACTGTCCCATTAGGGTCTCCCACACCAATTACATACAGTCCCTATTCTCTCTGTGTTATCTTCCCGTCATTATTAGTGTTTCCCTGAAGGCACTGGAATATATGATATATATTGATGATATAGTATCATATATATTGAAGTGTTAAAGAATTCATAGTAATCAAATCTGCAACTTCTTTAGACCATGAATAATCACAAGAAAGGTTTTTGATATTTTTTTAAGATTAACAGCTGTGTCCCAGTCAAGGCAAAGAAAGACCGGAGTGGTGTCAGGCTGAAGGTGGAAACTCCCAGGTCACCCATACCAGCTATGTCTGGTTCTATCCTCAGTGTGAGACAAGTTCACAACTATGCTTCAGGACTCAAAGCTGTCTCTGAACACTCCTGCAGTGATAAAATCAACCCATTTCTACAGCACATTGTGCTCTACTAGCAAATGTGAACTTGGACCCAATAAACTGTGATTTTTGTGCCTTGAGAACAGGCTACAGCAGTTCAGGAGGCTCTTTCTTAGGGACAGAGCCCAATCCCTGCAGAAAGCTAGAGAGAGAAATTGTTGGAGACAGACTGAATTAAAACTCTAGACTTCTCTTCTAATTTGCAAGTCGGAGAATGAATGTCCACACAAAATATTCCGACTCTCTCTTTCCCATCAGCAGCTGCACAGTAGTTTCTGGAACTACCAAACTGTCATTTGCTATTGACAACCTGTGATCTTGAGAGACAGAGCCCTAACAAGACCCAAGATGGTGACTGGGCATAACCCAGTAAACTCTTATCATCTGGGACCTGCTGGTGGTATATAGGGGGTGGCAAGTGTTATTGCAGCAAACTTCAGACAGCTACAGTACAGACACTGTAAAGGTGAACCACTCTCCCTTAAGCTCCTTTCCTAATAGATGGACAGAAACAAAAAAACCACACGTGTCTGATTTAGTTTAAATATCTATTTTAGGAGGACACAAATCTTATCCTGTACTATTTTGACACCATTACCCTGGGCAGCTTCAGTCAACTGGCTCATCTGCATTGCAGGGTCTACATTGAGTCAGACATATCCTACTGCTCACGGCTAAATTACAGACAGACATGGTAACTGGTAATCTGTGCCTCAAAGTTGCCTTCTCCCTGCTTGTCAGCTTGGGAATGGCAAAAGAAACAAATAAGGTAAAAAACGCACATCACTGTAGGCAGTATTTCTTGAAGGAGAATTAAAAATCCACATGAATTATAAAACATAGGAACGAGCTACTATAAATTCTTCTGAGGTACCATTCAAGCCTTAGCAGGTAGCAAGATTGCTTCACCCTGAATTCTCATCTTACTTTAACAATTTTTAATGCAAACAACACCTTGTGTAACCACTTCCTTGCAAAGTTGGCTTCTGGTTTTAGAAGTCAAGTCTCATTTACACCAGAAGGGATCAACAAGGACATATGGATGGAGGCAAGTCCTACTATTTCAAAGCTCCCTGCTGGAAGGGACTCACTGCACTTGGTGCTTATGGGAGACCACTGAAGTCAAGTTTACTTTCTGTGGCTCCCACAAGGCACTCACAACCTTGTGGGGCAAAACCTTTGGTAGATATATTTTACCTGGAGGAGACCTGATGTGGGAAACAGCAGCATCCAAACAGCCTCAGCAGATCAGTGGCACTGAGAAGAAAAGACTTCTCCCGAGTGCCCTGTGTATTGGACTACATGTGCACGGAGCTGAAAAGCATTTTAATCTCCAGATCAAGACACAACAGCTGGCACTTGAAGACAGAGGATCAGGAACCCATTTACACCAGCCAAGAATCCATCCCTAAGGTCCAAATTAAGCCCACAACTTCCCCAACACAAATCAGAAGAAACCACAGATTTTAAAAACACCTATCTTTAGTGCAAAATGGTGACATGAGCTGGGAATAATTTTAAGGGTGTATTATTCATGTGTTTTGAAATTATATTACATTATATTATAT
>WKFP01015034.1:447441-483217 GCA_011057875.1 Pterocles orientalis
TTTGGTTTTTTTTTTTTTTTTTTTTTTTTTTTACATTAAAGGCATAGAAGCACATCTGGGAGGCAGATCTGAAGAGCTTTAATCCATACTGATATCAATTTTTTTCTTTATGAGAAACAGACATAAATAACAGCTGTGCCCCAAATGCTCGTACGTCTACAAGTTAAAGTCAGAAACAACAGTGAAATATTTAGAGGAAAAGTAAAGATACCAAACTATTTGCCAGGGTCTTTTTTTTTTTTCTAGACAGCAGCATAATATGATCAAAAGAAACACATAAACTTGACCATTTTTCTACAACTCTCCAAAGTGAATTTAAGCAGGCATGGAAGCAAATTATAATAGTCAACACAGACGAAAATCCAGTGTGGCAGCCAGGAAGTTATAAGAATTCTTGCAAAGACATAATAATGCAATAATTTCTGTTTGTGCTGTAGAAGGTTCCCTGTGAGAACCAGGATGCACATTTACATCTTACACAATAGCTTAAGTAATCCTAAAACTTCAGATGAATGAATTGATGAGGGTCTGATTAGAGGGAAATTCCCTAGCAATTAGGAATTTCTGCCTCCTGTGACTTCAAAGCCCATCAGAAAGTCTGCCTTCAAACACTTTGTCTTAGCAGGTCTCATCTTTAAAGATTTGTGATCAGTGAAGTTTGCCCCTATATAAAGATTTCTCAGTATTTGGAAAGCCAGGCTTTGAAAAGTGATCAAGTTACTCAAAACTTTGAGATTTTTCATGTTTATGAGAGGAAAAATCTTTAATCTAACCAGGAATTTCTAGAGGAAATTAATATTCATAGACTAAGGGCATGCCAGCTTTATTCCAGCATTACGGGGGATAACAACAGCAGCGTTTTTCTCTTGTGCTTTATTTGAGTGCCACCAGCTCTGATTTTTCCTGCCATTTGTCTTTCATTTACCAAAACATAATTTCCCTTCTCACTTAAAGAAAACAAGAAAACAAACAAACAAACAAAAAGAACTTGAGAACACAAACAGCAAAGGTACACTTACCAGGAGCTAAACTAAAAATTCAACAGTCTTCAACATTAGAAAAGTTAATAAATAAATTAAAGTTGCAGTCTAAATGTATATGAACCTAATTCATTTAAACTGCTGGGGTTGGTAATACTCTTGGGTTGCCACCTAAGTGACAAGGACAGGGCCTGGTTTGTCTTCTGGGCTTGCACGGGACCTGTCATGCTCCTGCTCTGTTTGCAACTGAGAACCCTTTAAACACTGCAGTGATAAAATCAACACCCAGATCTGTTTCCTTTGCAGGAAGGTTATTTGGAGCTCACAGACAATTTTGACACCTAAGTAAGATATCAAGGATCTGATGGGCTTCAAGATACAAACTGGAGGAGGACATAATGGCAGTAGTGATAGTAGCGAGTAACGTGGCCCAATAGTAGTAGATAAGAAGAGAAACAGCACTGTGGACATAACATGTACCCTCTATGCGTTACTGGTTTTATTTCAGGGGTGCTCTAAGTTGGTTCCCGTGGTCTGTTCCCATCTATTAGCAGCTGGAGCACATTAGATGCATTTCTGGAGCTCATCTTCTAGAATAGTTATCACCATCAAGCAGTTCACATGCTTAAAGAGCTCTCTCTACATGAGCCCGGGGACAATAAGTAGAAAAGCTTCAAAAGCATACTCCCGGTTCAGGAGAAAATTGTGATTCTTCTGCCTTCAGTTAAGGTGATCGCAATGTTACCATCAGTTTAGCCACTGTGTCAGCTGCAGAGTAGTTTAATTCAGCTTATTCTGGAGTGAAACAAGGTGAAGCTAAACTGCAATATGTTGAATTTGTCACGGGCACAGAGCACACGTGAAGGCAGTGCTCACAGTTCAGCCGATACACCGTGCTGGAGCTCTAAAGCTGTTTGTACTCCTGCAGTGACTTTGAAACCTGCTGGCTGTGACCTGAGTGAGGTTGTGACTCTTCTCTCTCTTTGGATATGCTGGAACCCATCCAAGCCATACACAGAAAAGGGAGTGAAATTGTCCTGTCTTCTGTGACCAGCACTAATCAGATAGTACCAGAGAATTTACAAGACTGCTTTAATCTCTTTTACAGCCTGGGCTTGGAGGTCGGGATACTTCAGGCACACTTGGTGAATGATAAGCTTAATTTCAGACTGTTTCCACACAAGACTCCAAACTTGAGGTGTGCCCTTCAATTTGCCTTCTAATTTGAGCTATTGGTAGGTATTGGGCAAGCATCATTCAAGCATCATACAGTTCAATCATGTCAAGATTCAACCAGTGTTATCAGCACAGATGGCTGGTTGAATGGATTGTGGTTTTGTCCTCCTGGCAGGTTGTTTTCCGTCTTCTGAGGGATAAGTCAAGCTTCTATGCTCTACTGAAGGACTACTGGGGAGGAAACCCATATGAAATTTAAACTGATCATCGGTTTGTCTGGTTTGGACAACAACTCGTTTAATTCAAGTTCTCTTTGGATTTTGCAGCTCAAAATGGATGAGATCAGTTATAAGTCTGGTTTTGAGTCACTGTCTAAGGATCTGCATTTCTACATGCAGGAAGATGAAAATCTGAAGTTTTTTTCTTAATGAAGTGGCCTCTTCTTAAAGTACCAAATCAGAATTATGGAATATATTTTTATTGCATTTTTTTTAATATCCAGATCAATCTATCTCATACATTTACAAGCATGGATATGTCTAGCTGATATTCTCAGTAACATAGCTGTAATTGTCACAGGAACATTGGACATATTTTTCTCCTTTTATATGAGAATATGTGATGGACACTAACATGTGCTACACACAGCCAAAAGCATGGGTAAAAATACACCCTGAAGTAATAGGGCTTTTCAGCCACCAGGTCTGAAAAGTCAGACTAACATTGCAAATAAATCAGATTCTGGACTTCTGAAAAGATCAGTTCCTATCACACAGGTTCTGCAAGTCAAATAAACCCTTATCATCCTTGGTGCAGTTTTGCTACACAGCTGCAGAAAGGTAAATGATTGTAATTTCTTAATCTAGATTATTAATGTAGTCTCAAATGAAGCAGTATCCAGATCATCTGCTCTTTGCTGTCTCAGCCTTGCATCACCGACAAGTAAAGGAAATCACATTGAACAGATCTGGAAAAGGACACTACTGCCTTGAGTAAGAAGTGAAGTTTTGTCTTGCTGGATTCCTAGATGTTATGTGATGGATTAGGGGCTCTGGACTGTCTCCAGATACCTGTTTTCTGTTACTACTTGATGAGTTTAAAAAAAAAAATTGTTCAGAGGTCAAGGCATCTTCGCTATAGGTTCCCCAATAAATGCTGGCCACATAGGCTTTCTCTCACAGGGCAGCTTACCATATTTTTGCATAGAAATGTGCAGCTCCCACTTGACTTGTTAAAGCTGTGCACTGCTTCACCAGCTGGATGTCTGCCCCACTGCTCACCTTTTTCAACTCATAGTTAACTTCTAAGGTACAGAAGAATCTCATTATCACTTTGTACTCAGTTCTCTACAGACGGGACTGTGGTTACTGTGACTATAAAAGAAACCTTATAAACCCAACTCTGTACTAATTATATACATCACTTTTCCCTGTCTTATTCCCTTTCCTCTTTGTTCTACTGAATCAACTAGTTGGGTGTTCCACAGCATTGCACTGGAATGGTGACTACCACTGCTATGGCCCAAGACGTGCATCTATTTTGGAAAAAGAGTTTCATAGCTGTGTCTGCTGTAATAAGGGAAAATGAGTTTCTGAAGTCTCTGCAGATCATTTAGGGCAATAACAATACTTAGTAGTTACAGGCCCTTTTCTACTAACCATTATCGTAATTGAAATAGAAGAGTTTGATTCTCCTTTCTCCGCTTTACAGCTCCCTCGGCAGCACTCATGCCGCTCAGCGCTATGAGCCACAGTGCCCTAAGAGGCACCTAGTGAAAAGGCTCATTCTTAAGAACTCCTCCACTCCCCAAAACACACATCTCTCAAGTCAGTTGACAGCAAATCTCGTTCACACAAGAGGTAGCTGCGTACCACACCGGAAGCAAATCTCTTTGGTCCTCTCTGCCCTGTGAAAAGGAACGAGCGCACCCAAACACACCAAAGCAGGAGTCCCTTTGCTATTCCCAAGTGCGATGTTGTAAGTCAGCCTTGTTCAAGGAGAATTGTTTCTTTTAAGCACCAGTCAGAAAAAATAAGAAAATCCACTTGCAAGAAAAAGGGATACCATTCACCCAGCACCATGCTGGGGAACACAATCCCGCTTCCCCATCCAGAGACCCACCTAACCTGACCTGACCTGAGCAGCTTCAGAAAGAATATGGTCAAGGCATGGCTCAGAGTTTATTTCAGAAAGCTGTTTATATTAATCCACTTAGAGCCACTAATAAAAAATACAAGATTAAGACACTGTAGCAACAAGAAAGAGTCTTTTAAATGGCTTTGGTGTCCTGGGACGCAGAGACTATTCATTTCCATTGACCCTGATGTGACAGATCAGGGAAGTTTTCAGACTATGCAAAGCTCATTATAGAATACAGAATTTCTTCCAAGTGTAAAAGCTGTCTTGGCAGTTGCAAGAAATGGCAGTTTAAATGTTTGTTTATAATTTTCCTACCACACATAGCACTATATTTGGGTTACTTTAATATTTTATGATTGGTTACAAAGTTTACAATGTGACCCAAAAAATGCATGAAGTTTAATGGAATTAACTGACAGGTGACACAAAAACACTGTCAAAAACCATAGTATTGAATAGCTTCGAAAAATACATTTGGGAAACAGTAGCGAATCCTATATATGGGCACATGACTTTGTCAAAAAAAAAACCAAAACCAAACAAACAAAAGTGAACTGCATTTAAAACTTTTTGAAGAAAAGAAATATACAGTGAAGCTGGCAAATTCCACTCCTGATAACCTAAAAGCCTGTCAGACATAATCCCTGTATTTTTCTTTACCAGAAGATTATGAAGTCTCCCACTAGAAACCAACATGAATAAATGCAAAGTAGAAACCTACACACAAATCTGTATTTTAGGAAGATCAAGAAAATATGGTCATCCTAGGAAGAATGAGTTATGAGATAGAGAGGAGGGTTTTCGTACTAGTGTTTTAAAGGCAGCTGGCAAATAACATTTTTCTGAAAAACCTTGTGATATGGGTTATTTCTTTTCCTTATACACTGAAAGATAAGAATTGATTTGAAAGATCTCCTCTGAAAAGGTAAAACTACAAATAAATCTCAAATATTTTATGCTTGCTCAGGAAGGTGTGACTTTTCCAGTTTCCTAAATTTGTGAAAGATCAGGGTGGGACTTTTTGGACAAGTCTTTTAAAATTCCTGGGTACAAGTTTATAATTCTACGTAGTTTGAAGCATATTGTTTCAGCATTTGGCAACACTTCCACACCTCTGGATCAGTGTATTTTCTTTTCACAGTTTCTTTCTAAGCCAAGGCTCTCTTTCTTTCTGTGTTCCCAGAGATAAGCCCAACAGAAGTGCTGAACCCTGCTTTGAACATAAGAAAGGAAGCTACTACTGGAATATGCTCTCTGAGAATGCTGCATCTTGTAATCCCAATTTTCTTTGCCTCCAAAGACCCCAGGTCTGTTGTTCTTGAGGGCAAACGAAAATCATATTGGGGATGGTCTTTACAGGGCTTCAGAGAGTCAAGGTGTGTTTGCACATAAGCATTGAGATCATCTGAAGAGATCATGGGAAAAAGAAATTTGTTTTTTGCAGGTAATTATTTTCGTGACCAAAAAGGCTTCTCTCCTAGTTTTCTAGTGTTTTTTCTTGTCTTAATTTGGTTGAATTTTGAAGTATCTATTAAAGTCTCTGAAGCCAGTAAAAGGTGCTCTGTTCATATGGTGCATGTAGGAATTGTGAATGAAGAAATAAATAAATTGACACCTGGCATGCACTATTTATATCCCAAAATGCAGTGCCTGATATGTCTTACTGCTTAAATATAATATTAAGCACTTATTGCTAGTGCAAGTTTTCTTATTTCACACAAAATCAACCTTGGAAAGAATTAAAAAAAAAAAAAGGAAAACCCCTCTTGTTTACTCCTAAGTTTTCTTTTGGCTAGAGTTACAAGAAGCAATATCTTCATTTTTGAGTGATGCTACTCCTGCAGCACATTGCAGAAACAAATTCCCACCCCCTCATAACAAAAAAAGAACACAGTGTTAGCACAATTACACTCACGCTTCACTATTTCCACTGTTGGCATTCATCCTGTTCAAGTTTTGCCACATTATTAGAGACATTAGTGGTTGCTAATACACATGGATGCGATTAAGAGAGAGCAAATAAATTATTCACAAACAAGCAGATGAGTTTTGTATTTGGAGAGGTTATAAAACTGAAAACACTTGTTCATTTTTCTGCTTAAGCTGCGAAGGAAGGGAATAGGCTGATCATTATGAACAGTCTTGCAGCAAGGCTTCTCGTGTAGATAAGAGTGGATTAAAGAGGGAAATTTCTTTTACGCTTTGCCCTGTTTCCCTTTTTATAGCATTTATGTCTGCTCTTCAAGGCGAGGAATATGTTTTCATTTGGATGTGTACAACAATCTTGTTGGCACAGAGGGCATAATTCTACAGACCGCTGAAGTCATCACAAATGTATGTGATGATAGAAATAATTCAGTTCAATGTTTTTGTAATCTCAGCCCAAGCGACCTTGAAGATTTTCAGCCAAAATTGTACTAAAATAATTTAATTTCCTGATAACCTACTTTTCATCTATAAACAGCATCTATGTTCCCTCTTTTGGAGAATTTCCATTTGTGTATATTTCCTGCAGAACATTGTAAGAGCCTCATGGGGAATTACCACATAATGAATAAATGCCAAAGCTGAGTTGAGATGCTGAATTTACCTCCAAAGCTGTCTCTTCATGCTTTCCAGGGACATTGACACCATTCTGATTTTACTTGGGGACTCCAGAGGAAGCCTTGAATAGAATTAATTTAAGAAAAGAGATTCTGCCTCGTGTGCTACCCAGGGGCCTCAAGATTTTTATTGAGGTCGCTATGAATACACATTGAAGATGAGCAGTTGTCCAAATGTGGACAAGACTAGCTTCTATATTGGCACTTCCACCTATCTTTTCCCTGCTGAACCTGAAGAGTTCCCCATTTTTTATGTGGGACCCTGGATAGAAAGAGGTTTGGAGGAGAGCAGCAAAGGGTATAAACCTGAATTCTCTTTTGCTTCTCATTGCAAACAGTTCAAGTGTATCTTTCCTGGATACAGCTGTCGGGAAATGAGTTCACGTAGCAACTCAAACACAAAAAGTAGGCTGAACCATGGAGAGATTCGGTGTGTCACAGTTCAGACAGTAAGGTAGGAGCATGGGATGGCTGGTCCAGCTATAGACATCAATAACTCAACTGTCTGGAGGATTTCCAGTGAGTGCTCAGGAAGATGAGTTGCCCTTTTCAGGAGCAGTAAATACCCCTTTTTCCAATCTAGTTTCTTTAAAATAAAGTGCTGACAGAGATTCAAAGCAACTTGAGGGTGCCCTATGTATCTACCTTTTTTGAGATTCACAATTTGCATATCCAGTTGTACGCCCTTAAAAAGTAGGTGAATAAACTGATAATGAAATCTAGACACTGTCTACCAATTTTGGAGCTGATAAGGGCAGTTAATGCTAACCGCATGAGCAGTCCCACTGAGTTCAAAACGCATTAGCCTGGTAATGTCTTGAGTTAATCACACTGAAATATTGCTCTCTATCACCGTTTGAGAAACTGCTATGGACCGGTGGATAATTGTAGGCTATTTCAACAGTACATGTAAACTGACTCAACTCTTGCAAGCAAATGTCAGGAGGGAATAGCAAGAAACACCAAACTTCTCAAGATTTCCTTGAAAATCCTCAGATCCAAGCACCAGTGAGCTTCATTAAACCAAAAGCTTGATTTTAAACACAGTTGTGTCAACAGGAGCTCTCTGGTGACTACCAAGGGACCTTATGTCCCTGCCCTAAATTTTTGGGTCTCCAACTGCAGTAATCCTATAAGATCTGAGTAAGTAGAATCATAGAACCACAGAATGGTTTGGGTTGGAAAGGACCTTCAAGATCATCTAGATCCAACCCCATTGCCATGGGCAGGGACAGCTCCCACTAGCCCAGGTTGCTCAAAGCCTCATCCAGCCTGGCCTTGAACCCCTTCAGGGATTGGGCATCCACAGCTTCTCTGGGCAACCTGTGCCAGTGTCTCACCACCCTCACAGGAAAAAATTTCTTCCTAATATCTGATCTAAATCTACCCTCTTTCAGTTTATAACCATTACCCCTTGTCCTGTCTCTGATAAAGTGTTTCCCCATCTCTCCTATAGGCCCCCTTTAGGAACTGGAAGTATTTTAACCCCATCAGAAAAAAAGGAACATTTGGGATGGGGACCTTTTCCCAGCAGCACTGCCTCAGGATAATCCTCTGGGGACCAGGACTAACAGCTTGATAAGGAGTTAATTACCACTGGATTTGGTTTTATTATCAACAGGAAGCTCCAAGGTTTCTAGTGTGGCATGGTTTGCTTCCATAGCAGCTAGGAATAGCCACGAATAAATCACGAAGTTGCTTAGGAGTGTTCATATATTTGAATTACAACATATTTCCTAAGTTAATTAAGAAATATTCATCCAAATGATTTGGACTCTGGCACATATTCTATATTGGTCATGTCAGCACTATGCATATTTTCCCCTGAACCCACATGGTATTGACAGACTAGTTTGCAGGCATACGCATTGCACACTGTCTGCCTAGCAGCCCCTAAATAGAAAAGGAGTAATTTTCTAGAGATGTTTTCTCTATGGATTTGTGTCTCTCCCCAGATTATTAGATCTTCTTCAGCCCCAGTTCATGATATCTAATTACCCTGCTAGCCTGTGCTCAATTATTTAAAGCCTAGCCCTTACTTATTGAATTTTATAGTTTAATATTAATAGATCAGAGGTTAACTGGCTCAATGTTACAAAAAGAGTCACTGGCTCAGTAATACAAAAGGAATCAGGATTATATTGAGCTCCCCAACTGGGCTTTAAAGAGAGAACAGAGAGCAACAAATGCCAGCCACAGAAGGGTACAAAGGAGAAAGAATATTTACAGACATGAGCATGTCCTACCGGAACCGCAGACAGTTCTGAGCAGGTTCCTCCGCCTGCTGAACGGTTTTCAGCTGGAGCTTCATAAAGTCAACAGAGAAGTTTCAAGACTGCAGTTTGTCAGATCAAGGGCAAGGAAGAGAGATCAAAAAGGCAATATTTTATCTCTTAACACTAAAATAGACACAGTATAATTAGATGACTTTTCTAACTGAGTGGGCAGGAATGATACAGGGCTATTCTCAATCCGGCAGGAATGATACAGAGTTAATTCTCCATTTCCCCTCGCACTTTGTGTGTGCTAAGGATATGGTGGTGATAATGCTGAAGGCTTTTAAGGATACAAGGGAAATAACATGCACAGGGTGAGATGGCTTTATTTTTATTAGACTAGCTGATATATTCAGAAAAAACATAAAACTTTTTGATCATCTGCTACATACCTATGGGGTAAATGGTCTGCTTGCCATGGTATGAGAGGGAAAGACAAAGTAGATGGCCAGCAGCTTTGATCTTCCAGATAATGATAACGCAAGATCCCAGTCCCACTAGCACTGGTGCTTTGTGAAGTGCTCAGAGCCCCTTTTTTTCTTTTTCTTTTGAGGTTCAGATGTGCAGTCAGCTTACAAGGGAACATCTACCATGGGCTGGCTGAGCCTTGATAACCATCCACAGGCACTGCTGCCCACAGCAAGTGCGGTGTAGCAAAATTTATTTTCATCTCAGTGGAAGAAGCTTAAGCCTCATTATCTCACATTTACCAGGACTTAGAGTGCTCCCAATAGAGTTACTTCTGCTATTTTATTCTTGTCTGTTCAGATACACAGAGTAATGTTTTATGCCTGAGTTATGAACTTAAGTTTAGACTGGTTTCCAACAGCCTTCTCCCTGGTTTTTAGGAGGGGATTTTTGACAGTTTGGATTAATTTTACACAAGGAATCACTTTTTACAGTAACTGTAAACTGCATCACCTTTCTCCCAACATAAGTCACAGAAGCAAATCTCCCACTTAAGCAAATAGTAGTTTTGCTATTACTGAAATCAGGATCTCAGTTCGTGCTTCTCTATTCCTTATAAACATGAGCACAGCATAACCAGCCTCTTGATAGAAATTGCTCTAAAGTCTCTCAAATGGTGGGACTCACACAAAGCTTACCTGAAGACCAGGATTTAAGAAGTCAAATCTCTTCTAAGACTCAAATTATCAGGCCAATTATTCTAAAAGCCGAAACATTCCTAACTGTTGTTCTCAGGACCTACTGTTCAGGGTAAGAACTCACATCTGTATAATAAATGAAATCACTCCCTGTTGAGAATGATCTCTCTATTTGCAGAACTCTGTAGCTTTTAGGCTTTTAAAACCACCATGCTCTTTCTAAGCCAAACAATTCCAATTACCCTTATTAGCGCTAGTGTAATTGCTTGCAGTATCTTTTTAACACCCACACTGAACACAATGTTTTGGCACTATAACAATTGTTTTTTACCTGGAGTTTGCTTTTGAAGATATGTAAGCTTTTAGGGGAAAGGTGGAGCAAACAAAAGCATAGTTTTGAATTCATGGAAGAGCACTGAATCAAATGGAATCATTTTAAGAAGCTGAGTTCAGTGACACCCAGACTCAATTGTCTGCCAAGAGGTGAACCTAAGCCTACCAAGGCACAGAGCATTCTCCCTTCCAAAACAACAAGATGTTATCAGCCTGTATGAAAGCTGATAGCAAAAGAAAACAGCTGTTGTGCAGCAGACAGTAGGATTCAAAGCACTTTGTCTGGCTCTGAGGGCTGAGAACTACCTGGGTCACACCAAGACCCTCAATTAGTAGCAGCTGAGAGCAGAGGTGCAAAGAAAAGGAATTCACTTGCAAGCAGGCGGTGTTTGCCACAAGGATATTCCTGCCTCCATGGATTCTCCATGTTTTCATTGTGAACCTTGCCTTTGTGTGGGGGATTTCGTGACAGTATTCTCCAGCCTTCCTTCCCTCCAGCAGAAAAACATCAAAACAAAATATCTCCTTCACAGAGCTGTTGTTGTCCACCTCCTCAGCAGAGGCAGAACAGCTATGCCTTACTTTAAAAATTCCATCAAAAATCCAGGGAAAAGTACTCAGTTCATTGCGCATCTTGACAGGACACCCTCAAGCCTCCAGCCTTCTTGGCATCTCAGTACGAGAAATGGAGATGTTCACCTGACAGATACCAGCATCTGCGCAGGAGGAGCATGGACACAAGAGCCTGGGTCATCCTTGTCTCAAAAAAAAAAAAAAAAAAAAAAAAAAAAAAAAAAAAAAAAAAAAAAGCAGGCTCTTGGTAAATCACCCTCTGGGACACCTGTTTTGAAAAAGATTAGCAGGGAAAAATCAATTTGACTTCTTTGGGGTTTTTTGATCTTGCCCTCATGGCTGCCCTCAAGATGGCATCATGGAGAACTGGCCTCCCCGTAGCTCTGGTTCAGGCTCCAAAACCTGCAGGAGGTGATGGCTGGCAGCAGAGGCAAGTCATGACCTTACAGGCTTATGTAATATAATTTGCACCTACTACCTTCTCTGCCCCCAGTTTCCCAAGTCCTTGATGGTAACTGCAAGCTACCAGCCCCTTGTGGTCTTGTAGATGGAAATGGCATGAAGCGAGATGTATCTTTCACAATAATTGATAATTGCATGAAAAGATAAGAATTTACCTAAAACCATGAGCCCACCTTTGATTGTTTAGTTGCCTTTTGCCTTCTCTTCTGAAATAGAATCCTCTCCAAATCATAGCTTTGTGTGTACAGACACAGTCTGTTACATTTCTCCTTCTATGAAGGGAATGTGGTTCTTAGATGAACGCCATCAGCAATGCCAAGCGATATCCTTGTCAGGAAAATATTGCCTGATTTCTGAGGAAATGGGTTTGCCTTTAACAGACCAGGATGGTTTTATGTAACCACTGACTAATGCCATCAAGACTTCTACAATAATTATTCTCTTTCCAACTCCAATTTCCAAGAACTCCACCTGCAGCAATTTTTTATCAGTTTATATACAATCACTGCTGGAATTTCCTTTACATCAGCAACACATACCTAATTATTTTTAGTAATCTCATTATGTCAAACACTTCAGTGACTCGTACCCGAAATTAACAAGGTTTTGGGAAGCCAAAAATTAAAAGACCATCACATCTTATTTTACTTTACTGAACCTAATTTACTTTTATGAGATTCGCTTTTTAAGCTATCATTTTCACCTGTTCATTATATTATAAATTTTTTTTTGAGTTAGGAAATAACTCACATTGTGAAACTGCCTCCATTTTGCTGACATAAGTGCTGAGAGTACTGTTTGAGATGTACTTCTGGTACTCTCATGCAATTAAATGATTCTGTCATCAGTGAGTTTGGACAGACTTGAAGATGCTGCTTCCAGGACTGACAAACCGGAGGCATTTTAGTTCACAAGAGGCTGGTGGGGTGTTATCAGACACTTCCTAGTCCTTTCATAACACCACACAGCATCAAACCCATCACACAAGTGCTCCACGCTGCCCTGGGGACTGCTGTGTTTCCAGTGTGTCCTAATCAAGCCACTTCATCCTGTGCTGAATCACTGCTCGTTACAGCTGCTGTAGCTCGAGTAAAGAAATAGTGAAGGAGGCACAGAGACAAGTCCCATACTGTTAGTATTTATAGATGTGTTCACCAGTAAGTGACAGTTAAAAGTCCTCAAATGGATAAAAATATTTATTTGTGTCCCAATATCAGACAAGTTGTGAAAGAAAGTATAAAACCAAGCTCTTCTCTTGGAGGGATGAATATAGTTTCTGAGGTCTGTCCAAAGACTCCAGAAACTGTGAGAAGGTGACTCCTGTGGCCTTTCAGTCCTTCCCTAAGCTTAGGGTAATGCCAACAAGAGCTGAAGAGTGAAAAAGTTAAAATGAGAGGTCTCAGTGGAATCCAAGAGATTCTTCTCAAAAACCAATTTCACAGAGAAAGATAATCTATATTTTGCAAAGCATGGCCCAGACTCTGAGCTGTCTTACAATGATCTCCTCAGCTAATGGAGGTGGGACAGCAGGGGAAAGAGGTACCGTGCGAAGTTATTTCTTTCTGCCTCTAAAAATCAAGACACTTCTTTGCAGATTTTTTATTCTTTAATGTTTGCCTACTCAGCATCTTCTGAAAAGAAACCAAACCCAATGTCTTGAGAAAGACAAGCAAGGACAACAGCCTAGCAAAATCAGAAGCAACTTTTGAACCAACAGACCTGCATTCATCTCCTAAGTTTTTGGGACTGGTCCTGGCTATAAAACGGGGAGAAGCAGGAAAGAGCCCTCCTCCACACTGGGAGACTGGAAGACAAAGTGGAGCTTGAGGCTAGTTGTGCTCTAGGGAAGCAGCAGCAGAGTCCGTGGGAGTTTGACTCTTGCGTTTGCATTGTGGCTCTCTCCCCTTGATGCTAGCAGCATGGGAAGGGAGCGGTGCCTCCTTTAGTTATCGATTACAGCTGCTGCTGATGGCTAGAAATTGTCTCTCATTTGAAATTGCTGTTTTCCAGCTCATACTGAGCTCCTTGTTTGGAGTTGTCCTGTGCTCACGATCAACATCAGTAAACACAAGTGTTTTCAGGCAAACAGTGTGTGAAGATTGGGTGGGATGTGGCTCTCCTCCTCCTTTACCACCCGGCTCTTCACATCAGGCCCCAAACATGTCAAACCAGTGATGCTTTTTGAAAGATGGGGACTTGTGTTCCAAAGTTAATAGACCCAGGTATATTACAACAGAGAAGGAAAAGCCATTAGGCCTGATTTATGTCTACCTCTGGAGTACTGCCAGTGAGTGACAGCAGAAGATTTCGGAAGAGGTGGTGTTTATGTCTCCTTCACACACCTTAATAAGAGACACTGGAGAAGTACCAGGGCTCCTCCATGATAAGGAAAGACAGCAAGCAGCCCAGCAAAGCAAAAGTGAGTGCAAATTGACTTTGCCCCAGGTAAGGCAAGATACCAACGGATAAAGCAGCTTTGCTGAGCTCCTACAAAGGACCATTAGCTATGAACCATGCAGTTCCAGAAGTACTGTCAGAAGACAGTGGATTTGTTGTAGTGGCTCGTGAGGAGGTGCAATTAGAAAGACCAGCCTGCTCTAGCATTGGCCTATGGACTGTTTAGCATTAAATGTTGGTTCTTTCTGACCGTTTCCTACACTGCCAAAATCAAAATTCCAGCTCCATTGCTCTGCTGTTTTGGTTATTCCCTCCCAAAAGAGCAAACACCAACAGAAGGCTTTGCTATCCCGCTCTGTTACCCACCTTTTCTCACACATCCCACACATATATGCACACACACTGTCTCCCCAAAGAGTCAGAGGAATTCAACTCACTCATCACAGGGAGCCTCACAACCTTCTACCACGCAAAGCCTCATGCAGTCTGAATAATTCGCTGCTCCTGCTCCTGGTCCGTGTGGACTTCCTCTGTGGAGCCACACCAGAATAAGACACACAGTACCTCAATGGAAAGAAGAAAAGGAGGGATATCTGAGGATAACAGGGAAATATGTGAAGACAATGTCTTCTCTATTAGGGGAATATCACACAGAATGCAGACCAGGAAACATCATTATTCTAGAAGTTATTTCACTAATTTAATTCATGACTCCTCCCTTCCAAGTATTAATATTTTTGTTCAGATCCCACAGAGTCAGGATATTCATCTACCATCTTGATAAGCAGTGCTATAACATCACATACAAAGATGGGAATGCAGCCAACCAGCCTAACAAGAAGGCAGCTGAACTTTGGGTTAGAACACAGAACCAGCAAATGTCCCTTAAAAGGAGAACTGGAGCAAGGAGGCAAGTTCCTGCATGAAGACTAGTGCAGACATCCAGTTTTGCATCAAGGGAGGAAACAGTCTGTGAAAGAAAGAAGAACAGTGACATTTTCTAAAAGTAGGTAGAAATCTTGTTCCATAAATAACTCTGAAAGATGCTGCAAAAAAAAGGCATGAATGCACAAAATGGAAAATAGCACTGCATACACTACCAGGGCAACTAATAGTTGTTTCCACATATGTTATAAGATATGGAGGGTAACTTAGTCCCTAAGTGGGACCCCAGGTAGTAGAATGTCATTACTAAGGATGGGTTTCAGCAACAAACTGTACAGAAGTGTCCTCTGGATTTGAAAAACTTTGTCTTTTTCCATCTGGATCAAGTTGAATCATTTTTTCTCATTCTCCAAATGAAAATGGATGGAGCAGAACAAAAATCTTAGTGTATAGTTTAAGAAAGGATAGAAGTTCCTTTTCTAAGGGAAAAAACTAATTGCATGGGAAAGTTATTGTACAGACTGGAGACAAGAGTCTCCTGAGGGGAGCAATATTAACTTAAAAAAAAAACGCAAAGAGGCTTGAGTAGAGAAGATTTGCAAAAATAATTTCAATCAGGTGGGCAGAATAAATATACAAATACAATGCATAAAGAAAGTAAGGCAAAAAGACCAACACAAAACCTAAAAGCATACAGTACATTATCTGTAGGAGCACAGAAAAACAGGAAACTGGTATCACAGGGAAAGGGGTGTGAGTTATCCTTAAATCAGAACAGGATCAAAGTCAGCACAGGTCTGTAGCATTATGTATTTTTCTTTGGGGAAGGGGACACCAAAACAAACAAACAAACCCCAAACCACACCAGCAGGGCTTACAGCCCACACGGACTTCAAACCTGGACTGCAGATTGACACAGAAGAAGATATCTGGCAGAGACACACTCTTTACTCTTCAACTCTTTGTACGTGCAGGAAGAAATGCACAGAATGTCAATGCTCATAACAAATGTTAACAGTATTTGGGCATTGTAGTTTCAATAAGACCTGTACAGAAGTGAAAATGGAAGAGGTCCCTAATGTCTCTACAAGAGGTCTTCCAGGGACTAGCAAGACCAGAAGGTTCTGGTTAACTTCCCCCTCCCTGCAGAGTCAGCACAGGTGAGGGCAACACCTGTGAATAAACCAGGCAATACAGAGCAAAACAGGCCTCCCAGGGCAACTCTGCATTGTGTTCCCATAACAGCACAAATGCCCTAAGAAAAGAATCCTGTTGGAGGACAGGGGTGGAAGGAGTCCTTTTTGGTGCTGAGAAGAGCTCCTCCTCATGACCTTCAGCATGGGTGACTGTGTGTGCCCTCTCCACATGCCCTTGCTCATCACAGTTGCTGAACGACATTTTAAACAAAACAAAACCAGAAGGATCTCCAGCTGCTGAGAGGACTTGAGACAAGCTTCTGCAAAGTACTGTTCCAAAGAGATAATAATTCAAAGCTTAAGTGCTGCAGGAACAGTGACCTCTTAGCTTCCATGCATGAGCTGCACAGTAATTCCCCCCCTTCACCTGCTCCTGCTGAACTTCTGCATTTTTTTCCTCCGGCTCTAAATCAAGTGCTTGCCCTACAGAGCCTCTCAGAAATCAAAAGCAATCTGTGGAGCAAAGCCATCATGTTCAACTGCAGTTTACAGTCTTCCCAAGAAGAGAGGCACAAAACCTTAAAGTACCTTGGAAGTGCAATGTAGCTGCTTCACACACTTTGATTTTGCGGCTCCGTGTTTCCAGGTGAGTGAGCAGCATGTGCAGCAGGAGAGTGAGATATTGCCTCTAAACACAGTGAGAACAGCAGTACAACATGAGCCGGTGTTAAGTCTTGTCCCCTGAATAACTGATGCAGTTGCTTAGTGCTTGTACACAGGTCTTACCCCTCAGACCAGGTCTTGACTCTCCAAGATGTATGATCCTTTGCACCATTTTGCAGTCTAAGAACAAGTTTAGCAATAACAGCAGGTGAGATTCTTCACAAAGGCTGCTTTTCGGTTAGGAAGGGGAAAGATTAGGGGTAAAGCAGATTGGCAGGGGTCCTTAAAGTTATCCTCCCTGTGCCCCAGCAGTGGCCAGATAGGGATGAGGAAACCATCACTTCTGTTGACTGTTTAACTAACACAAGGCTGGAATAAAGCCATTAATGGTCTACAGGAATCACAGAAGGACCAGTGGTTAAAGTTGTATTGGATGCCCTTTTCCATTGTTTCCTGACTTAACTCCCAGCACAAGACTTGCTAGCCCAGCTCTCAGGGTCCCCTGACCCATTTCTACACTCTCAGTACATACAGGGCAGTGGGGTGGAATGGCTGTCAGCATATGAAAGGGAAGGTTGGACCCTTAACCAGTCCCTCCCTGTAGCTTGTGACTTACCTGCTGGACATGGGGAGACCAAGAACATCCTTCAGTAGAAATGCACTTTTCCTAATTGCCAAAGACTGGCTTTGGGTTGAATGTAGCTAACAGAAGGGAACAGATAGGTCACTGCAAGAGAAAGAGAAATAAGGGTAGGAAAGGCAGATTCAGTCTAGTGGAGCTACAGGTTTTTTAAGCAGAAACTAACCTCCTAACCATGAATTTTATTTTATGAAATTAATTTAACTTACAGAAGTCCTGCATGCCTTGACAACACCGAGACAAGAAGATGAGAAAGCCTTGGGCCAAAGACACAGACACCAACAGGAAAGTACCCAGACATGTGGCCAAGAGAAAACATATCAAGTGTTCCACTGTGATTCAATATGGCTGATGGATGAGGTAAGATCCTCAAAATAAAAGTGAGGAAACTTCTAGAAAGAGTATAGGTGTCTTAAAACCTTTTAAAATGTAAATTTGTCTCTGTCAGTTGAACAACTTGACTGGATAGGTACTTTCACTGCTTTTAGGAGGAAAACCTAACCAGAACAGAGGTTGTAGCCAATGTTTCCTCCATTGTAATTTAGTCCCATGTTTACCCCAGGGAAAGAACAGCCAGGTTCAAACTGGCTCTTGTTCCTCTAGTAAATGAGATAAAGGACAAATTTGCTGCATTCTTTATATTTGCAATCATTAGCCTTTTAAATTAGAGGAAGGAGTACTTGAAAGGACACACTCTCAAGCACTTTTCCTATACTTCAACTTTGTTTTCCTTTTCTCTTACAGTTTGCAGCAGCCTCTTAGGAGCTTAAAAATAAACACTGCTTCATTTTTCTACCAAACATGTCTTTTTCTATTTGTCAAACACCAATTCCCCACACCCCTTGTGTTACTAATTAAGCTTAAAATTAACATGCAAGTAAACAGTTAGAACCTCGTTTGTGCATCTACATCATCAGAGATGACAGAAAAAGAAATGTTATGTCAAGTCCCTATCCTCACAGCACATCTTCCAGAGCACAATGATAGTAAAACCCGTGAAATTTTGAGCTCTGCTATTCCACATGGATAACTATAAACTATAATCCTGGATCTTCAAGGCAACCTTCGCTGCTTCTCAGATGAAGGGAAGGGAGAAAGACATTGGCTCAGAAAAGTCCACAAAAAGCTACCAAAACTTCCATCTGCCATTTGCTTCTCCTTAAAATTCTCTCCCTTCTGGCTGATGTATAAAGAGAAAAATATTTACTACAAGCCAATGGGCACAGCAGTTGACAGGCAACCACCCAGGGAAGGTGCAGCTTGAAGTATTACAGAGAAAGGAGGAGATTTCAAAGGTGTCACACCATTCTGTGCAGCACAGCTGCTGTCATGTAAGGAACTGAGACTATTTGATGTCCATACAAGAGATTTGAGGGACTGAATTTTCCTCTGCTCTGTATGTTATTTTTCTACACATTGAAAGGTGAGAGCTGAGTGCGTTTTAGAATAAGAAAGTTTGATCCCACTTTCCACTGATTTAAAAACTGGGCAAAACCCCTAACAGGAAAATCAAGCCCTGTGTCATACTGTTTTTCTAAATACTTCACTTAATTGTAAATTTCTTTTAAAATATATAAATATATAGAACTGCAAGTTCTAGTCTGCTTGACTTGTATTGGGCACAGAGAAGTCCCACTGACAACCAACTCACCAACCCTTTGAAAGCTGTATTTTTCTGGAGAGCAGAAAAAATTCCTTTTAATCAGTAAAGGAAGGATTCATTCCACCCCAAAGGAACCATCTGGAAGTGATAAAGTCAAGGCAGATGTCTGAACTTCCTCTACTCATACAAAGGACATGTGTGGACATGCCACTCTCCACCAACGAGACAACTATTTTTAGGCAAATGAGGGAGGTCCCAGGGCTTGTGTCACGCTGGTGTCTGAAATATGAAGCACTCCGATGGAAACCTGACCTTGAGGTCTCCTTTCCCCCTTTGATAATTACTTTCACTAAGTCTAAAAGGAGCAACGGCAAGGGCTGTGATTACATGCGTGAAGGAAGCACACTAATACAATTGAAATGTTAATGTCTCTAGACAACTTGCAAGAAGGTATTTTCTGCCAGTGAGCACTGAAAAAACACGGACCAACTCTCTTTTGTCTCAGCCTACTCACAGGAGAGCCCACAAGCTCTTTCAACTCGTAGACACTGTTGTCCTCCACACTGCACTAGATGAACCCTGCACACACAAAGAAAAAAACCAAACTACCTTTGGTTTCATTGGGAAGATACATGCGCTACCCACCATGGATAACGATGAGGGAATTATGGTCATGACTGACATAATCCTTCTGAGCAGAAGTTTATTTTAATCCATAGATGTTTGGGATCAATTCCATCGATATTCCTGTTCTTACCTTCCTCCACTGATGTATTCTGATTTCACTGGGACTTGTCCACACAGAAGAGCACTGGGGCAGTGGCTCACAACAGTGGCATTTCTGGAAGAAATAATTTTGTACTAAAATATTGATAGAGATGTGACCTATGGTAAGTCTCTCTTGTATTTCTAAATTTTTCCATAAAGCTACAGCAGCTAACTGGAGAGGGAGAAGCATGAAAATGCCCAGTGTTTTGAACGCAAACACTTTTCCCATTTTGAATCAAACTCCTGATTATTTTCCTTAAATTTTGACATTCACATGTTCCGTTGTCTCCCAAAGCAAATTTCCTATCAGATTCTTCTCCCCGTCCCTGCAGAATTCATGTATTGTAGCATTACAAGAGATCAATTATAACATCAGCTCTTATCTCCTGTATCACCTGGCCACAGAATTTCTTACCTTTATTGAAGATAATCCTACTGTAATCTGAGTAATTAGTGTTTGCCTAAAGCGTATCCCTTCAGTATTCCACGTTATTTCTTAACTAAATACAGACTATTTAGAAACCCTGTAAAAGCTGTTCTTTACATTATCAACCCACCAAACCACCTCCAGCTTTTATCTCCAGCTGATTTATGCTTGTTTTCTGACATGGAGCCATTTCCTTCATCTCAGAATGTGGCTTAATGCCTCTCTGGCTACTTAAGTGGCAATTCCATCTTTAATTAGAAAGTACTATTTCCACTACTCCACGGGTCTGGGAAATGAACTGTTTGTAATATCTCCTCTGCACAGAACTGATCGGAATAAAACTTGGCAAGGGTTCTGCAGTTTCCTGCAACTCACACCAGAGGCTGGGGGTGGAAAACACAGTTATTAGTGGAGCAGGATCCCTGAGGAGATAAATTCAGCCCTCAATCTACCAGATTCAGGATGACAGGGACAGGAAAGCACTGTTATCAGCTAGGCAAGGCTGGGATTTGAACCTGTTTCTGACAAAGTGCAAGCTGACATCCTCTACCCAGGCTCCAGAGGTAACGCATATCCATGCACACTGCTGTGTCCTCATTTCTATGCAGAGGGCAGAACTTACCATAAGGAGTGGCTCAAATACCACCACTTTCATTTCTCCTCTTGGAATCTGAACATCACTTAAGTACTTGCAATTTCTATGTGGAGAACTAGATTTTCTAAGGGCTACAGTCACCCTGAGCAGGGGATGAAAACAAGAAGAAATACAGCTTCCCCACCATCATATCATTACGTACCTCAGTGTCAAACAGCCTCTGCATGATAGCATTCAGTCTGTACTTCAAAGTCCACCACAGGGTCCAGGGCATCTGAGTTTGACAGCAGAGATGCTGAGAAGTAGCCCACAGGAAGATGCGGTGCAGAAGGAGCGACAGCAGCGTCTGACAGCCTGGCAGGGACAGCATCTGTAAGGTGACGTTACGGGAGAGCAAAGGCCCGTGTAAAAGACTGAGACAGGAAAAGGTCTATAAAGAGGTTTCTGGGGGAAGACTCGACCTCGCCACCTACTGAAAGCTGCAGAAGATCAAGGTGGCTCTCTCTGAGGACCAAGGTGAGCTAAGCACTCGAAGGTGTGTTGCATACACCAGCTCAGCAGCAGACACAAGGCTGGTTGTGAGCAGTTCAGTGGGCATGGCTGAAATCACTTAATTCAGGGATTCTGGTGTGGCTGGAAATTGGTTCATAAAGCGTGGCTGCGTCAGCCTTGTTCCCACAGAGAAAAAGGATTTCTGAAAATAGAATGAGAAGTGTAAGGCAGAATGAGACATAATTTCAGTAGAAATACTAGGAGGGAGACGTGACACAGTCCCTCACCTGTGAGCACCGTGGGTCCCTCAGCGCGCAAGCAGCACTGTCTGGAAACCAGATGTAAGAAAGCACACAGGCCTCCAAGTCTGCTGAAAAGGGAATCATGCTGCTCCCCTAACCGTCTCCAGTAGGGAATTGTCATTCTGTTGTATTTGTCTCTAAATTAACCATTCAGCCTTGCAAGTATGCAAAACAAGTAAGTATTGATCTGGGGATTCGTTGTGATTCATTGACACAGACGAGGATGCTGCAATACCATTAAGCACAGGCGACTGTTAATATTTCCGCACACCCATGGTCCAGAAGATGCCTATCATCTCCGGCTCATTTAATCTGAGCTATTAAGATTTCTCTTCACTTATAAGATTGGATACTTTCATGCTTCCTTCCTGCTAGTTAGTTAACCTGTTCTTTCATAGCAATCATATCACTGCATTGTAAAAGGAATGAGCGAATTCAATGGCGTTTAGACATGTTGCGAGCTTTGCTGGCTCTTTCACCCCAAGCATCACAGAAAATATCCAATAAAACTTAACATTTACACTGGATTTTATTTTTGGGCAGAATCTGAGTCTAATTTACTTTCTATTACTTTTTTAATCCAGGGGGAACAGTCTTTACAGTCCAATTAATATCCCACTGCAGTGCTCCCAACTGCACGTTGCAGCCATGCAGGACGAGAAACCAACACAAAGCAGAAACAAGAGGAAAAACAGTCAAGCCCTTTACATTGTTCATGCTGTGAAGTCTGCTTATGGAGAACAGTGGCGTATCTGTGAAATATAAATATAGGATAAAAAACCTCACTACTTTAATAATTTAAGGAGTCAGTAGGCCAGGACTTGAAACCATGGAAATGTTCTTAGCAGTAGAGGAACTACTAGGCAGCCCCAGGGGCCAGACCTGATAACTCACAACATTTCCACACATGCTGTTATTGCAAAGAAAAAATAGAAAAAAAAATAGAAAGCCATGTGGCTTTCTATGCAGATCCAGCCTCCCTACCTGCCCAAGACAGCTTTTCCTGTCCTACCCCAACAAGCCACCCCTTGTAGGAAATTTCAAGGCAGAGCTGGGCACACATCTCTAATACATGGATGAAATTGCATTTTTCCCTTTTTATAGAGACAATGTGAGACTGTAATAACGTTTTCTAGATTTTTTTTTTTTTTTTTAGTTTGAACAAAATTACTCTGAAAATTTGGGTTGAGGAACCTGTGTCCCCTGTCATGTCCCGAGTGGGACATTGCCACTGAGAAATGAAATGTGACAGAGCAGGAATGCAAGTTGTCCATTCAGTCAACATACATTTTCTTCACAGTTTATGACAACCTGACAATGGAGGAAGAAGCCAACACAGGACAGAAAGAACAAAGAACTTCCTACCATGGGAAAACAGTTTTCTTTATGACTCTTAAGTCACTTCACAGTTAATGAATATACAAGAGCATTTTTGTTCCTATTCATAAGCCCCCCTGCACTGTTTTAACAAAAGCAGTTTCAAAGCCATTAGGTATCAGGAATACCAAATGAACCTACCTTTTATACTGCAGCACATTATTTTCCACAGGATAACTGTATCTCACAGTGCCTTAAGTTTTGCTAATAGCTGCAGTTGTTTCACTAATCCAATCTGGCCAAAAATGGCACTTTCATATTTCACTGTAAGTTTAATGGCTCATGGCAGAAGAGCTGGGTCATAATTCCGAGTTTGTATGAGCTTTTTATTCCTCTTTTGGAAAGATAATTCTCTCCTTTTGCCCATCACATGGAGGCTGCTCTGTAAGAGCTTTTACCTTTCCAAAAAAGACGTTGATTAGCTGGGTTGGGGACCTCAGCAGCTCTATTATTGTCTTTTCCATTATCCACACTTACATCAGCCTTACCCCAGCTGCCCTCCACCTTCTCTGTGCTCTGGCCCCTCTCCATTACCTTCCCAGCAGGTCCATACTTCAGGATACGACGGTCAGGGGAAACAGGACTGGCTGGAGTGTCATACAACAAGCCACAGTCTTGAACGTTGCCCAGAGAGGTCCATAAATCTCATTTCTGCTCTTTGTCCAACTGAACCCAGGTATTCTTTTCTAACAGACCAAGTCCGGACCTTCCACCTTTTTCTTTAAAGACCCTCAATAAATCTGCCAACAATGTGATCTCTTTTCCTGCTACTTCCCTCATGCCCCCAGGCTCCACCCAACTTGCATCCCCCCCCCCCCAAATATCTACTCAGTGCCTGCAGGTTCTCTGCACTGACCCTTTTGAAGCAGGTCCCCCACCTTGATGTGCAGAGCAAGTTCTTGCCCTCATAGATATGCCTGCTAACCTTGCTCCCTTTCTTTTCTCTCTCCTTTGTCTTCTTTACATGGAGCTTACCAAGATTTCCACCTTTTCCACACCTGAAATGAACTTAGTTCTGGTTTCAATGGGAGGATTTGAACACACAGACATGCTCCCATGCTTCCCAGCACTACGTAGGCAGCTCACAGCCTGCAACAAGCATGACGTAATTCAAGCTAATTTGATTTGCAGAGGGGAAATTGAATCTAAATCACTCTACCCTCATATTTTATCCAGGCTAGGAACATCCTAGCTGCCCTTGAGGTGGGTTGTCACTGTCATCCAGGTAATTTGTATGTTTTCCAAATCCCTGTGTTACAGGGCAAGGGTTTTAGGGTAGACTTCAAGGTGATGATCATGAAAGATCATCAGTGAGTTTGAAGCCTCAATACCATAAAAGACTTGAGGCAAAGAGTATCTTAAAGCCTTTTAAGTCCAATGATGCCTTTAACGTGTCTTACCTGGTGGGAAGCCAGTAGTAGAAGACCTCTGTGTGTGTGTGTGTGTGTGTGTGCATATGTGCTTTACACAAGGGAGTTTTGACTATGGGTCACCACCAGCAATGGGAAGCAGGAATCAGAGACATCAGAGGCACTGCAACGCTTGAGTTTCCAGCTTCGCAGTTCATTCCTGTTCCACTAATTAAAGTATGATCCAGGAGGGGGAGAATCGCACCAGGCACCAAGTGTCCAAGGACCAGGAAGGAGGTTGCACCACCACACAAGGCCTGTAGCAATGATCTGTGACACCAGCTGATGCTACAGGACTTATTTCACCCAGCCGCCAGGTGAGCTGCGATTTGTGACCAACAGCTGTGCTGACAAGCAGTGTGGCTGTGTTGCACGTGTAATTTTGCCACTGGGCTGCTCAAGGGGAAGGAATAAACTGTGGCAGCAGGAACTTCTCTTCCCCAGCAGAAGTTGCCTGGACTTTGCCAGCCAAACACTCACCACTACAACTACCTTGACCAACAACCAACAACCACCAACCACCCTGCGGGCCTTGAAAGTCAACAGGACTTCGGATTGCCTATGCAACATCAAAAACAACCCTGGTCTTTTTTGTCACTTTTGACAGCATTACTCATATCTTCTTTTCTAAAGTTTCTCCTAGTTCTATGGTTTTACAAAGAGACAGTAAAAATAAATCACCAGAGCACCGGGGACCCATCCCCACCTGAATGGTTACAGCATCCAGGCTCCTTTCTATATCCACGGAGGGGGTAATGTTGATAAGCTCTCACAGAACTACTCTGCCTGGCTGTTATTAACCCATTTTAACCTTATCTTCAATCCTCCCTTCTCCTACTTTCCCCTTCAGCATTATCATTTCATTTGTTTTCATCAAAAAAATAGAAATACCACCTGAAAAAGATTACCCACCCAAAAGAAAAGCCAGACAATGTCCCGCAGCTCACACTTCTCTGTGCTAATTCCCTGAGCCACATCGCTGGTATAATCAGATTAAAATGTTCAAAAATGGATCATTCTAAGCCCGGGAACGATGAATGGTGGATCAGGCTTTCATTATCATGAAAACAGATAAATAGAAGTGAAAATGGAAAATAAATTGAATTGAGTATAAGTAGTAAAAACTCTTTCAAAGGATTAGCTGAACACTATTAACAATGATGCCAGGGAAAGTACTTGGTTGTGGATGCTGAGAAATAGCTCTCTAATTATGTTCTTAATTTTTAGTTATTATTTATTTATTTATTTATTATTTATTTTACTTTACAAATCCCAAATACTAGAGTCAAGACTGAGACTGTGTTGTGCCTAGTGCTGTTCATTCATAGAGACGGGAGAGCATCCTCCAACAGTACATTCTGTTCTATGAAACAGAACCTCAGCACAGCACATCTTGTACAGACCAGAACTCAATTGTATCTTTCAGGGAACTGAACTTGAACCAGTGCCACATTTCCTGGCTAGGGCCTTACATTGAAGCTTTGGGACATGGAAAAGGGAAAGAACAGGAAAGAAATAAAGTATTATCCTTTTGTGCTGTTGAGGCTACAGGTTGGAATATAAATAGGTGAAAATGAAGTGGGAAAATTCAAAGCTGATTTTCAGAATTTCTGGAGTTTTTTTCAGTGAAAATATGACAAAAGGAATGGTGGTTTTTCAGTCCATTTATATTAAGACTTCTAACAGATTTTGAAATGCAGCTTTCGTCCTGTTCTAATCATAGAATACTGGAGAATAAATCTATGTAACAAAAAGAACAAGCATCTTCTGGTTGGTTCAACTCAGCAAGACCATAATAATTCAAAAAAGGAATGAAAGCACTTCAGCATCCAACACTAATTTTGTGTTGATTCAAAGCTATGTTTAAAACATGTAATTATCTTCAGATCTGTTCCTTTCCATCACAGTTTGTGTATGGTCACTAGAAAGCATGAAGAAGAGCCTTGCCCTGGCTGGGGAAGGTGGTAGGATCTGGGGCAGAAGCTTCTTGCCATCTCCCATTTAAATCCCTTTTGCTGATTGCTTTGCAAAGCTGAGCAGTGAGTTCAGCTCAGCTTGTGTTCACGTGTCTTGAACTATTTTACATCTTCAATAAAACCTATGGCTAGGAGCTCATCATTTTATGTACTGAGAGCTCCATTAGCGAAGGCTATAAGTGACACTTTACATTACCCCGTTGCTTGCGGGTGTAGTTTTTGCCAGAGGTTTTGTATCTGGAGAAGAGAGCACTAAGAGGCATTAATTACATTTGTCTCTTGTTTTTATATACACTGATTTATTTCCATTAGCTTTTTAAACTCCAAGGCAAGTCTTGCATTCTTGCACGTATAGATTCATTTGCTATATTTATGCATAACAAGGCAAAAAAAAAACCAACCCTAAAATTATGTTCCCAGCTCTGATGCCCTCTCCTACATTAAGCAAGCTCCTGATTTTATGAGTAGTAGGAATGGCATTAAGATTATTCTCATGCCTGGATAGCAAACATGATTCATAATGTTGGACTGTAAATCCCTGTTAGAGCTGGATTTCAGTTACCTCTTAAAAAACTCTTAGTACATGCAATGGTGATATAACCAGATGAGGCATCCCAAGGTTTCCTCAACACACACCCTTTTCTGCCGAAGGTCACTCACTCTCTCCCAGCTCACTTTCAAGGTGTCATGGTTGAATCCAGCTGGCAGCCAAGCACCACACAGTCTCTCACTCATGCTCCCCCCTCCCAGGAAATGGGAGAGAGAATTAAAGGGGTAGAGAGGAAAGAGATTTATGGATTGAAATAAGAACAGTTTAATAATAAACTACCATAAAATTTAAAATAATAATGATAATAACAATTATACTAATAATAACAGTAATATATACAAATATACAAATGAGTGATACACAGTGCAACTGCTCACCACCCAGTGACCAAGGCTCAGCCCATTCCTAGCTAACAATCCTGGAGCAGAGAAAATGGCAATCCTGGAAAGGAGATAAGAGCCCAAGCGTTCCAGAGAACAAGAGCCGACCAAGACAGTGAGAGCAAGCTTCCGGACAGATCCTCACATATATACTGGGCATGACGTGCATGATATGGAATAGACCATTGGCCAATTTGGGTCTCAATCCTAAACCTAAAGTTGAATTATAAACCAGTAAGTGTGGGCTGTGCTCCCTCCCAGCTTCTCCTGCCCCTGCAGACACTGGCACAGCAGAGAAGCTGAAAAGTCCTTGACTGTCCTGGCAGCAACCATAAACATCAGTATGTTATCAGACTCCTCCTCAGCACAAATCCAAAACTCAGCCTCTTACTAACTATTGTGAAGAAAATTAACTCTGTCCCAGTCGAAACCAGGACACAGGGACAGTGCATTTGGTGTACATAACAGTAAGAGATATTTTTGCTTGACTGAAGACAGACTAAGACTTTTCAGGAAGTGCAAACCACTGCAGTTTTATAATATTTGTTTTTATGTAAAGCATGCAAATGGCAACCTGATTAGAAAAGAATGACATGCATGTTATTTAGTTTCCTCAACACTTTCCACATTTCTCATGGGATTCATCTACCATTCATTTATCCAGAGTCTAGAATTGTGAATTCATTTGGAAAAAGAGTTTCTGGCCTTCTAAATGTTTTGTTGTTGTTGTTGTTGTTGTTGTTGTTAGTATTTTGTTTAAAATTATAACTCATTGTCACTTTTTTGTCATTTTATACTTCATTATTACCACATTTAATACAGTAATTTGAAAACAAAGGACTCTGGAAGACCTATAGCCTGTGTCTGTGCAGAAGATCTCCTGCGCCTTAACCATCCAAAGCAATGCTGCACTGAGTGCTTTCCAGAGGCCTCCAGTGGTGGATACTGCACATCTCCCACACAGCTCTAAAGCTCTTCCAGGAAGACTTTTTCCCTAACCTGAATGTAATTATAATCTGAATCTCCCTTTCTTGTGGGTTAAGCTCACTGCTGCTTGTCCAACTCCAAGAGCAATGCAAAATTCATAATCTCTGTTTTCAGCAGATTGAAACACATTTTCTAGGTCACATTTTCTAGGCCTCTTCTTCTGGAATTCATCCTCCAGGGTCTCTAGAATTGCTCAGCATTTTCTTTAAATTTCTTAGCAATATGTGTTTATATCACTGCAGCTGAGATCTAAACACTGCCGACCACAATGTGCATGGACTTAAATCTCTTGCAAATAAGCATTTGTACATACATCTCACAGCCCAACATTTAGGCTTGCAATAACACAGCAGAGTGTGCCAGCAGTCACAAAGATGTCACAAAAAGACAATATATAAAATTAGACTTTCCTACTTTTTCTAAATTGTTAATATCTGGAAAAACTTTCCCTTGGGGATTTCACAAATTAGTTTTCTCTAAACATTGCAATTTCAACCCCCAAAAATACAATATTTTCAATTTTTCTGGTATGAATTTCCAACCAGTTTCTTTACTAGCTTGGTTTGTAAACATCCTCTTCTTCTTGAGGACAGCTGTCTAGAGGCTCCATCCTCTAGCACGCTCCACGTCCCCACATGAGTCTATGTAGGACAAACACTTCTGTAGTCACCAAACAGACATGCTGCTTTTCTGTTCCCACTCCCTCTAACTCTGCCAGAATTGTAAAACAGGCCAGGTTGTCTGTTGGGATCTGGGCTGTCTTCTTCATTTAGGGTTACACTGCAGGCTGCTAATGCACAATGTTTTGCTACTGTAATTAGGTTAGTCAGGAATATGAAATGAAGTCATGCTTCTAGCTCACCAAATTAAGCTTGACAATAAAGTTGTAACTACCTGGTCATGGCACTGAAACCCCTCACCAGGACATTTGTCAACTCTGCGTTGCCATTGTATTCCTACATCTTGCTAGTCAGTGGTTTCTGAAGCTTGAATTGAAATCTCCAGTCTTTCTAGTTGCAGAATGGATGCCAAGAATTCCTGATTTAACTTTTTAAGCCCTTCAGGGACTGTTTGTTCATGGCTGATCACTTGCTTTTCTGGTAGGTTATGGCGCATAAGAAATGCAATTAGGGGCAATTTGTGGCACAGTTTTACAAAGCCACCTTTGTGATGAGAGAAATGCAGGAATGCAATTTGGGAAGAATATTAAATAAACCGAGAGCAATCAAAAGGGTAAGTCAGACCACAAAGAAAGTAAGTGGCAATATAATGTATTTGACAAGCAGAAATATCAAAGCTAATAAGGTGCAGCTGTGCAAGGCACAGGAAGCTGTGTTTGATTTTGAATCATTTATAAGAAGCCATTCAGTTGCCTGTCACCATATTAGCATATTTAAATAGTTTTAATCTGGATTCATCCCTGTGATTAAAATTACTGAAAAGGATGGAAAATAATGATGAACAGAATCAAGCACAGCAAATAGTGGGACTGTAAACGGGCTTACAGAGGCATTGGGAACAGCAGCACACCTAATACAATAGCAAAACCAGATCATAAGGGAAAACTCAGAAGGCAAAATTTCAAGAAGTGAGCATTTCTCTGATTTCCTTTTCTGATTTTAGTTCACTCTGTATTACACCATAGCTGAAGCCGGTGTCGAAGGTGGTAGAATACATACGCATCATTCAAAAGGCACAACTTAAGAGACATCACTTCTCAAGCAATTAGTTCAAAGGAAACAACTCTGATATGTCCCATCCTGTCTGAGATCTGTCGATGGGGAGAGTTAGCTGGCACACCACTGATTCTACCAAAAATAACTGAAGAGGCTGACAAGTTCTCAGAAACAACAGGAGCTTGAAAACTCATGAGACCCTTTTGAAAGTATCTTTTGCTTTAAGAATTCTGATTTGGAACATTTTCTGATCTTATCTTGGAAACTAGGGGAGCATTTTAATTGATAACTGAAAATCATTGCAAGTGTGTCTTTAAGGAAAAGCATTGATGGCTCCTGAAGAAATTGAAAGACCTGGAAAATATCTCCTTGCATGCCCCAAAGTAATTCAAGCAAAGACTCATTTCAATCCTTAAGAAGAGTGGTAGCAGCAAACTCATTTCCACATTAAGAAACAACTGATGTGATGTCGAAGACTATTCACAGTGTAGAGAAAGTTCCTCTGTATTCCCCAATGTCTGAAAAAAGTCTATTTTGAGCTGCTGGGTTTCTGCAAACCCTCCGTGTGGGAGTTTGCACCTGGAGCAGCTGCTGTTTCTGGAACCCAAGAGCCTCAGGTGCTGGCAGCGCCGCTTTCCTGAAAGATCCTTTCCCTTCAGGCACCGCTGCCTTGGGTGCTGCACAGAGTGAGACGACATCTTTCCCAGAGAGTCCTCCACATATCCAACTCCATTTTTTATCATTTAAGCACGCCATACCATTGCATCATCTCCATACTGAAATCACACAGGATCTGAATCTTTTACCAAGAGTGGTTACGGGGCCCAGCTTGTAAGTTGCCCAGGGTTGCTTTGCTTACCCCCAGGGCAATGATTAGGAGTCTGGAGCACATGGACTACAACCGGCATCTGCCTCTGTCCTCCCCTGTAGATCGTGGCTTTAGCTGTCTTTATTAAACTGCAGGAAAGCATGCTAAAGCTCAGTAGGAGGGTAAAACAAGCAGAAAGAAATAAACAGAAGACTAAAAGAAATAAACAGAGACAGAAGAAATACATACAAAAAGAGGTCCCTCTTATTTTTGCAGCTCTATCTCCCTTGGTATCTTTTTCACCAAAGCTTTTTCAATTGAAAATGACAGAAGGCAATATGTCACTGAGAACAAAGATGACAATTGCAAATGGTAGGTGTTTTCACTAGAAATTGCTAACACAAATTTTGATGTCTTTCTCCCATGGAGGCCTTTGAAAAAAAAAATGCCTTGGAGGTTTTCTGAAACACCAGAATATTGCAATAAAATATAATGCAGAATGAGGCTATATAAAATTTATGGGGCACCTTTTATGAGAACATCCCAAGGGGCTTCCTATAATAGCTGTAAAACAGTAAAACACATCATGACACAGATTTAATTTTTTAAATGTCAGAATATATATTAATGATTTACCATGATTACTCTTCACTGGAGGTCTAAGAACACTAATGAAATGGTTCTACCTAGAGTTATTTTAGGAGAAAGGCATTTTATCTGTGCATGCGGTTCATATTTTAATAAGTTTAATTGATTGATTAAAAAAATACCAAAACAAAACAAATGTGATGTGTTTCAGCCAGGAAGGGTTTCTGAATTATTAGTCAGAATTTCTGAATTATTTGTTCACCATTCCCTGAGGTTACCCAGATCCATGCCTCCCAAACTTTCAAAGGGACAACTGACTGAATAGCAGCTCAACAGAACATTTTCCTCGTGTTGAAATGTGCGCCCTGGTACCATCTAACCTGTCAAAATGCCTCTACCAAGGATGGTATGTAAAAGAGAGTCCTGCCAATGAATAGCAAGTAAGAAAAACAAAGGAAGATACATGATGAACAGCATCAGAAACGTCTTGGCTCCCTTTCACACCTCTCCTCTGGCATTGCTATAACTTACTCCTCCTACACCCCCCTCACCACCTGGACCGCTGTACATGTTAGAAGTACAAGCTACAGGTGCTGCTTTCTGCTTAATCTGGGTTTAAGTCTTTTTAAATGAGAACTAGCAACAGAACTTCAGCAACGAGACTGAACTGCAACTCTGCAAATGAATTGTTTGAAGAAAGATAAGCCAAGAATGATGCAACACACAATTAATGGGCTGAATAAGATATGAACTGACCTCAGGGAACAAGAAGTAAAAGAATGGTGTCTGTTTTTCAGCTCTTTGATATAGAAAAGAGGTCAAAGCTGGGGAAAAAAATCAAAGCCAAAGACCAAAGTGGGAACATCAAGTCAGATGGGAGAGTAACAATTAAATGCATTAGCGATTGTGAGAGCTCAGCAACCGTATTTATCTGCTTCTGTACACTTAAGTTTAACTCTAAAGTGACCAGCAACCCACATGCTTAAAAGAACATCCCAAGGAATCTGTAAGTATCCAGGGCCTTGAAATAGCAAAAAGAATTCTGGGCAATTTTCTGTGCTACTTCTGTTGGCAATCTGTCTGTCCGTGGGAGACCAGGCTGAAGTTTGTTTTGTTCCAAACTCCTAGGTCCTTCATCCCACACCAAAAATGAGCTGAAGGACCATCACAAGAAAGTGTACAGGAAACACAAGCTCTAACCTTGAGGCAGCTGTCTAAGGACAAGGGGAGGCATTTGACATGAGCAAAGACCATATTTACATGAGATGCATCCAGTGGCATTGGACCACTGGATTTTTCATAGAGTATTTTCATAGAGTATCTGGGAAGACCGGGCTGCAGAGATGCCTTTAGCAGAGCACCTGATGAAACTGCTGTAGCTTTAGCTGGGAGGGATGTGAGTGACAGTGTTCCCACCTCAACACCCCCAGTATACAGGCTGCTGTGGACGAGAGCAAATGTATCATGTATCACAGAAGACCTCTTATAACCCTCAGTCCTGGTACATGGGAGGCACGACCACTTGCAGGATGTTTTTTCCTCCTCAGGAGTGTAATTCACAGTGATCTGACCCTGTTCATGCTCTTCTGACCACCTCTGTACTGCCTCAGAAAGCGGACATACAGACATGCATTTATACACTCATTTTCACACCTGGCCTCCATATAGTGGAAACACATTAGTTCTCTTGCTTGGAAGCCACTGTAACAGTAAACAGAGCATCTGGATTCCTCACTTTTCCCTCCAAACACTCCTTACAAGAAAGCACCAGGTGAAGCCTGGTCTTGTGCACAAGCAGATCAGGGGTAGTTCTACAGTAAGGCAGACAAATGATCCAACCAGGCATCCCCCAAACTATCCCAGTACCTGTCCTTATCTGTGGGTGAACCTGAGGAACATCAACTCCTTCGTACCACTTACACAAAAAAACTTCTGCTCCCAAAACTTTCTGTGTATTTGCTAACAGGGAGGCGAGTTCAATCCCCACTGTCACTGAAGCCCCTGTAGATGCCACACGGGCTGAGTGCTCTGTATCGACAAAGGACACGCATTGGTCAAGCCAACAGGAGCAAACCAAGCCTGTAATAGGACTTGTCAGCCAGGATATCACCTAGCAGACTTAATAGCTCTGACTGATCTAAAAACGTGTAAATGAACAAAATCTGTATGTTTTACAAAAAATGGGTAAGTAATCAGAGCCCTGCAGTACTGAAACGATAAGCTCAAAGATACAGCGTCGGAGAAAGCTCCTTATTGCTTAATCTTCAGCTCTCAAGTAAGCCAAGCGTAAAATCCTTTAATCAAATCTAATAACCTGGGATAATCTTCAAAATAATGACTGCAAGGAATAACACATTCCTGCATTCATTAAATCCTGAGATTAAAAAAAAATGGATTTTCTTTAGCAGAGGTGTTAAAGGTATTCTCACATGTTGCATTATGCATAACTTCCCACAAGTAATAACAAATGTTAAAACAACAAAAAAAAACTTATTACACATTCTGACTGTACTCAAACTAGCTTCCACACCAGAAAAATGATAGGCAAGTGTAACCATATCAAACACTTTTTGTTCCGAAAAAATCATCCCGGATATCAGAAGTACGAACAGCTCATGAGAACAGATTCATCAGTATGAAATGTCTTGCTCTTGTCTTTGTTTCCTCAGAAGCTTTTCAGTTGCCAAACAGTGTTTGGGGGCTTTGGTTTTGCATGTATTAACCAACCCACAGCAACATATATTTCTAAGAAATTATATCTACAAATATTTTAGAGAACTGAGAGTACACACGGCTGAAACATTGCCTCACAAACAGTTTAATGCTGTTGAACACACCAAACTCTGTCTTAACTCAGCCTATCTTGGAGTCTAACAAGAGCCATCTATGGTAGATGACAGATAATAGACAAGTCAGTCCTAACTCGCTAGCCAGCTTCCATCTTCAGCAATTATATTTTGCCTGTTTAAGGTGCTTTTTCAGATATAATCAGTTCTGAAGTATAAAGAAAATAGAAAAAATTCTCAGAAGCTGGTAAAACTGACTTAATTTCATACTGTGAACAGATGTGTCTGTATTATGAACAAATTATCACAAAGATGTTTATTCTTCTGTTCACTTGTCATTTGTGAAGTGAGGATGTAGTATTTACCCATAAGTGCTCTCCAGAGTTAAAGAGTTTTCAGTCAAAGGCTTAAATATTGATTTCACTAGCTGTCTGCATAACGTGAGCACTCAGCTATGCCATGTGATATTATTCCTCTTTTCAGTGACTAGGTGTCTCAAATTAAAGCTAGGGCAACAACAAATGATTACTGTCAGCAGTGTTCCTACTCATCCTCATCTCATTCTGTTCACAATCCAGTATGGCCCTAGTAAGAACAAGGGTCACTGCCTCCAAATAGTCATGCAAATAAAAATCTCATTCACTCACACCGTAGAAAATTAGGCTGGAAGAAATCCAAGAGGGCATTAACTGGTCCATCCACCTCCCTGCCTAAGGCAGGATCCTTGTAGGACGTTCCTGACTAATATTTGTCAAAGCTACTCTTAAACCACTTCTAATGATGGAGTCTCCATGGACTCAACTTGGATCTTCCTTCCTGCATGTCAAGTCCTTTCCTTCTTCTGCTTTAAAAATGTGTTTACAGAAGATACTCTCCTTTTTTTCTTTAGAGAGGAGACCCTTGAAGAACCTCACCGACAATATCCTTCATTTCAATACTAAATTCTTGTGCACTATGTTGTTCTCAAGGTACTAGTCAGTCGACAGTCATTTCCTCTAGATCACACTTCCTAGTGTCCCTACACTTTCTACACCCACCAGATATGTTGCTTATCTCTAAGCACTCTCAGAAAAAAAGCTGTAAAAACTGCTAAAAGTGCTTTGACAAAATCTTTGGATGATCATTTTGACAACTGCTTCTGCTGTTTTAGGCTGGCATCTTACTCCTTTAGGCACTGGTATTAATGGTGCTATCCACCCAACTGCAAGTGAAGATCAAAGAAGAATAAAACATTCATCATTTTAGGCTTCTTCAAATCTTCTATTAATTGTCAACATTTGGACTTCTCATAACTAATGCACCTTGGTATTTCATCTCACTCTATGTCTTGACCTTTTTGATTAGGTCACTGAGAGCTCTTGCAATTCCTTTATTCTGCTTCTTAGTAGCCTGACCTAGTTTCTACTTTCTGTATCGTTTCCTCTTGTGTTTGAAGTCAATGAAAAGTTCATAATTTAGCCAAGTTGGTCTCTTACTGACTTCTTATCTCTCCTCCACAAGGAGAAAGCTTTATTAATATTCTTCTTTAAGGACCTGCCAGCTTTCTTAAATTCCCTATTCCATCAGGTTTGCCTCCCAGGCAACACCTACTGATTTTCTGAGTGTTGAAGTCTTCCAACTTGAAATCCATTGTTACTGTTTTGCTACTTATCTTCCTTCAACTCCTATGAATCATAAATGTAT
>WKFP01015034.1:493905-532574 GCA_011057875.1 Pterocles orientalis
GGCATCTTACTCCTTTAGGCACTGGTATTAATGGTGCTATCCACCCAACTGCAAGTGAAGATCAAAGAAGAATAAAACATTCATCATTTTAGGCTTCTTCAAATCTTCTATTAATTGTCAACATTTGGACTTCTCATAACTAATGCACCTTGGTATTTCATCTCACTCTATGTCTTGACCTTTTTGATTAGGTCACTGAGAGCTCTTGCAATTCCTTTATTCTGCTTCTTAGTAGCCTGACCTAGTTTCTACTTTCTGTATCGTTTCCTCTTGTGTTTGAAGTCAATGAAAAGTTCATAATTTAGCCAAGTTGGTCTCTTACTGACTTCTTATCTCTCCTCCACAAGGAGAAAGCTTTATTAATATTCTTCTTTAAGGACCTGCCAGCTTTCTTAAATTCCCTATTCCATCAGGTTTGCCTCCCAGGCAACACCTACTGATTTTCTGAGTGTTGAAGTCTTCCAACTTGAAATCCATTGTTACTGTTTTGCTACTTATCTTCCTTCAACTCCTATGAATCATAAATGTATAATTCCATAATCATTCTCACCTAACCTGGCCTTTTTCCAGACATTGTCAAACATGCTGTTTCTTCCTGTTGGTCAGTATCTAATCAAAGCTCACCCTATTCATAAAATCAGAATTATAGAATAATTTGGGTTGGAAAGGACCTTCAAGACCATCAAGTTCCAACTCCCCTGCCATGAGCAGGGACACCTCCCACTGGCCCAGGTTGCTCAAAGCCTCATCCAGCCTGGCCTTGAACCCCTTCAGGGATGGGGCATCCACAGCTTCTCTGGGCAACCTGGGCCAGTGTCTCACCACCCTCACAGTGAAAAATTTCTTCCTAATGTCTGGTCTAAATCTACCCTCTTTCAGTTCTAGTTATCTTATTCAATTATATTTTTATATTCAATTCTAGTTATCTTAATCACCTTTCCCAAAGTCCTTCAGAAACATGTCCAAAGAACTTGCTAAACAGACTCTCTCTGAAATACATTTTCTTTGCAACAGATACGTGGGTAACTAACATAGAGAAAACCTGCATTAAAACTTAGAGCTCCTTCTGCTTATTCTTCATCCGTCTTGCACTACTGTGATTGCTATCCAATCCTGTGACTTTATGAAGAACAAACCAGCCCGGTTTTCATGCCCATCTAAATCATCATTGTTTATGATACTTCTGGGACTGATTAATTCCAAGACAAAGATCTTCGCTGGTCCCCAATTTTGTTCATCGCCACGTAGAACATCATTCCTGGGTGAGGAAAACAGAGGCCTCCTTGTACATAGCTGTGCATTTACTTTCAAGATGCACATTGGCACTCCCTGACCCGAGACTGAAGGGCTGACAATAACACCAGATGGACCCTTGTTTCTCTCATCCTTGCCGCTCTCCAGCAGCCTTATGATCACTTTGACCTGTAGCATTGAAATGTTCACTGGAGAGAATAAAAGCCCCACGAAACAGGAAACCTGAACAGGTCACTGAAATTGAAAGCCGTGTCTGTACATGGCTGAGCACAGCAGATTAATTGACTTCCTTGCTTGTAAGCATGAGGTTCAGCAGTGTGTCTATCCACTCATCAGCTTCTCAATGTGTCAAGAAGCTGCATCAGTGCCCTCCAGAAACCTCCTGGATTGCTTGTGCCCTGATGCACGGCCCTTCCAGATATAGTGGTAGCATAAGTCCACAGCAAGGTCTAGGGCTTGTGAACTTGAGAGTTGTACCTGTTGTTTAAAGAAAGTCTCGCTTACTTTTTCTTAATCCTGTGAAGGCAATGTATTCTGTAAAAATTAATACAAAAACACAACAAAGATGGAAATGCATTTACAGTTCCATAGCAAGTCTAGAGGACTCTGCATTACCTCTTAAAAAAGTGCAATCAAGAGAAGATGAAATGAAGAGGCAAATTTAAGGACCCTTTCCTCTTAAGATGGAGTCATAAAAGACTTTCTTATTAAAAACCAGACAGGTTATAACTATTAAGAAGCAAATCCATGAGCTCTGCTGGAATGGATTTGACACTAGTGAAGTCAAGATATATTCAGATATGTATATCTCAAGCTGCAAAAGAAATAGTCACATAGAACCCTAGAAAAAGGCTGAGAAGATGTATCAATAAGCATCTGTAAGGAAAATTGTGAAGCAAATGCAACAAAGATGTACTTGATGTCTTTTGCAAGGGTGGAAAACAGAAAGCAACATCAGTAACACAGCAATCAACACGACTGCAGGAAATGTCCCTGTTCAGGCATCAGCACAATGGAAAAAAGGCTATGCTTGCTGTTGTGCTACGGTTGTGCTCCGGTGTACTGAAAAGTCAGTGTTTTACTCACAGAAAGGTATTTTTAAGCATTGGTCTTAGGAGATCTTGTCAATGAAATAGTATTCCAATACCACAAATAAAACATACAAGATGGACACAGAGGGACAAGTGAAGTGAAAGAAAGAAACCAAATTAAACATGTTGGGAACTGCTAAATTTCACTAAAAGAGTATCCTATACAGAGCCCAGAATACAAATATGACCAAACACAGTATATCAGCAAAATCGCAGCAGCTCAGAAAAGATGTGGAGCCTGTGGCATCTGCTGTAGAAAAGCAGGAGACACGACTCAGAGAAAAGCCAAACTAACAGATCTGATTTCTCCTTGGTTACTAGTGAAGCGAGGAAGAAGGCAATGTTACATCAAAATTAACAAAATCTTTTTCATACCACCTAGAGAAGTCACTGAATCTTCCTCATATAGGAGTTTTAGAAAACAGGCTAGACATGTGTCACATGTAGATAGCCTAGGTGTAACTACACAACTCCGTCAGAGGGAGGTGGCCCTCTGGCATATTTCCCTTGCACAATAATTTCTACTGCATTGGACTGCACAATTTTCAGTTCTGACATGCATCTGGTCAAAATGATGCAGAAGCATTAAGATTAATAAGAGAAGGAGCTGAGCATTCTCCATCCCTCATGACAAGGCCATGGGATGCAGCAAAATTACACTTTCGCAGCTTCTGTGCCATGAGAGAGAGGAAACTGCAAAAGCAGGGCACTAAATCTATGAGCAGAGCTGAAGCCCTTACATCTTTGCCCACCTCACCATTGTAAAGTAGAATTTAAGGATTCTATAGGAATATGTTTGTCTGCAAAGAAATTTCAGTGAACAAGCAGCCAGACTTTGTGTGTCTGAGAAATGTGGAAGGGCATGCTGATTGCACAGAGATTTGAGCTGCAGCAAACATTAAGAATAACTGAAGCAAAGGGTCTTAAGTCATAGAAGACCAAACCTTACTTTCAAGCAAGAGTCGTATTATTCTCAGGTGCAAAAAACCTTGTCCCATGAATGTCATTTTCAAATGATATTGTGTGTGCAAAGACTCAAAGATAAAGTGGTTCAAAAATCAGAGGGGCAAATGTAAGCTCTCTGCAAAGCTCATAGAACCTGTGCTAGGTTAAGGATGGGTGTTGATGCTGCAGCAGAAGATCCCAACAAAAGAAAACCTTTTGTCATTAGCAGCGAACATCAACTTTTAACCTGTTGAAAGACATCCAACTCTCCTCACAGAAGCACCAGGGAGGGAGGGCAGCAGTGCCTCTGCAGAATCGTAGAGCAGGTTGTTGATTAGCTTCTTACACACCCCCAGGTTTGAGAGCTACTTGAGGCTGTGTACACAAACTGAAATAGATGGTACATTTGCTATATTGACCTAAGTAAGGATCTATGAATAACATTTCCAAGTTTCTTCTGGAGTTGCAGTTTCTAAGCAGAAACTAATCAATGAGCACCAGCTGCAAAAAAAGAAAACTCTGAAGAGAAACTTTAACAGACATCACTAAAGAGGATTTTGCAAATGCGGAAATACTTCATCACAACTGAGGTTCAGCTTGGGTGCCATTAGTAATGGCACAAACACTTTCAAGAGCAGCTAATGATCTGAAACAAGCAGTAAACCTGCATGCAAACATGATAAAAAGCTTTGCATTGAATCTGCAAGTCTGCAAGATGAACCAGAAACAAATCACTCAAGAAGAAATATTGCAAAGGGAAGAGAATCAGTCTGTGTGCATATTCCCACTATCAAAATACTAACACTGTTGTCTGGGATGCTTTTCAGGGATGAACAAACCAGCCCCTACAGTGATGCAGTGCAAAATATCAGAATGAGTACTAGAATCAGCAAGTCCCAATGAAGCAAGATAGCTCTCTCATTTGGCCACAGATGAATAGAGGTAAAAAAGAAACACTGACATACCAAAAGAACAGAGATGTTGAAAATAAAGCATTTCCGAAAACGCAAAGAAAAGTGTTTCCGCAGTTTAAAAAAAAAAAAAAAAAGCAAGAATTCGGCAAAATGGACAACACTAAGCCAAGCTACCGTATTCCAGAAAGGATCATTTCAATCACAGTCAATAGTGAGAGGTGAAGACAAGGGAATCAGGTTTTTGAGAGTCCTTAGAATTTGACAGAAGCAAGTGAAAGGGGCAAGCACCTGGGTTGAAGATAGTGCCCAAGATAATCCCTGTACTGACAGTTCAGCAGCTTGTTGCCCCAGAGGACTGCAAAACAGTATCTGAGAAAGACCGTGCACCCTCCTGAGACCCTGAGACACATGAAAGCTGCATGAGAGCAAACTAAAGGGCTGTGTCAGTTGTTGCATTCATTAGAGCTTACTAGTTTAGTAATATTTTACTTAGAAAATATAGAAAGGGATCAAGAGTCAGAGCAGCAAAGAGAGTTCTCCAGGAACAGAAGCCTCCCTTTCCCATGATTTCTATATCATATTTTGTGTTTTCTGCAAGATTTAATGTTCAAGTAAAGTAAACCAGCACTGGGCCTGACCAGAACATGCTGCCTGTGAACAAGTGTTTCATGGTCTTACAGCCTTACAAAACTCCTTCCTTTAAATAAAATTGTCTTTGATGGTCAAAAGCTACAGCCAAGAATCATTTGTTTTCTATCACTTCAGTTATTATAGAAGAACTGCGCTTGCTAAAAAAAGTTCAAAAAATATGAAGGGTGATGAAAGAGCTATTTCATATCAAAATTCTGCACTGGCTGCAGACTGTTTCTGTAGTCCAAGTCATTCTCTTTAGTACCGTGTAACAAGAATGAGTGAAGTTTACATCATTCCTTATTACTGCTGCAATCACAGTCTTGGGACAAGATTTGTATTAGCTATTTTTTCTTTTGTTTCATCATTCATCAGGAAAACAAGGAATAAGAATTTCAGTGCCTAATATGCTCTGTGAGTTATGGGACTGTGCCAGAATTGTACTTAAGCATTTCTGATAGTTGGTAGTTCTCTATCCTACCTTCTCTGCGTGCATGTGCTTGAGAGATGACTTGTAACCGGCCATCACTTCACTTCTCTAGGGGGGATCCTTTACTTCTGGATCTGACCAAGCTTTGACACTTCATAAGTAACCAAAAGGGGATAGTAAACCTATCAATAAAACACAGCCCAGACATAAATCTGTTACCAGCTCAACCCATTTTGGGGAGCTTGTTTCCAGCTCCCGGGTGAGGACCTTATTATGCACATAGTTTATTTGCAGGGTTACAAGGGACTTCAGGACACAAGGATTTGTATGTCAAGTTGTGGGGAGATATGGAGACGTGAGCACAAATGTGTAAATTTATGTGGGTGTGTACATTGATCCTCCACATAACGTCTGAGGTGTTTGATGTGCTTTCATTGCCTTAGTCTTTACTGGAAATGTCTTCTCTCAATCATCCCACGTCCCTGTGCTTAGGACAGAGCCAAGATCAGTGAAGTACTACTTGTAGTAGAAGATCATCACATTAGGGACCACGTTCCAACCACATGAAGGACAGCTGGGTGTTTGGGATCAGCCAGCACATCATACCTAATGAATCTGATTGCATTTTACAATAAGATGACAAGAAAAGCATAGGAAATGTAGATTCAGACATGGACTAAACAGGTTGCCTAAAAGGCAAGCGGATGACTGTCCAAATTGTTAGGCACAGGCAGTAGTAGTAAAAGTTTAAAAGTCCAACTGAATGACAGTTGGTCATGATATTACTTAGAGGTTGATACTAGGCCCAATAGTGTTTAATATTTATATTAGCAACCTGGTCAACAGCATAGACTTCATTCGGCAGTGTGGGAGATGATACCGAACAGGAGGGAAGAAATCAATATGCTGGAGGGCTGCCATTTGGGGGGACTTAACAGACTGGAGAAATGTGCTGGCAGAAATTTCGCAGTTCAGCAAATGCAAATCTCTGTACATGGGAAGGAACGGCCTGCATGGTGGCACAGGCTAGAGGCCAACCGGCTGGAAAGCAACTGCACAAGGATGGACCCATGGGTTCTGGTGGACAAATTGAGCTCAGGTGAGCAGTGCACCTCTGCAGCAAATAAAAGCAACCAAATGCTGGGCAAAAGCACAGACAACAAGTCAAGGGAAGTGATGTTTTCCTCTCTATTTGGCACTTGTAAGACAACATATGGAGTTCTGCGTCTGACTTGGGGCTCCCATTCGCAAGAGGGACACAGACATACCAGAGGGAGTGCAGCAGATGGCCACCACAATGCTCCAGGGCCTGGAGCACAGAAAGTATCACAAGAGGCTGAAAAAGCTGGGTTGGTTCCACCTGGAAAAGGTAGACAATCTAAAGGAGGATCTTATTACTGCCTGTAACTACCTAATGGGGGAATTACAGAGAGAAGACACAGCAAAACTTTACCCAGAGGTGAGCCAGCAGCAGGTGCTCATTGCTAAAAGGAAAATTCCTATTAGATACAGTAAAAGCTTGTCACCATGAGGGTAGCCAAAGCCTGGAATCAGTGTCCTCAGAGGCTGGGGAATCTCCTTCCTTGGAGATACGCACAACCCAACTGGAAAAGGTCCTGAGCAACCTGACCTAACACTGAAGTGAGCCCTGCTTTAAGCAGGTTCTTGGACCAGAGAGGCCTCTTCCAACCTTACTCACTTCATGACTTTGTGCTACAGGAGAGTGCAAGTTTAACATCATCCCTTTTCTCCTCTACCTTTTGCTTCAGACTTACAAGGTTATTTGCGTTGCTGTCTCACTCTCAAACACATCCTCCTCAGGGAGCCTTCTTCCCAGTCTTTAAACCTTTTGAAGTATTCTAATGCTGCCAACAAAAATGCATTCTACCTTTGTATTATGTATGGAAAGTAGCACATTATTGAATATGAAAAATAAAGTCACTTGCAATGTACATTCTAACAACAGGGAAGCTCAAAGTGGAATTAATGACTGATGAAACTACAATGAATTGAGAAAAGGGTAATGAGCTCCCTGTAGCCTCCACCGTGCTGCCCACCTTCCATTATCTGCTAAAATCCCTTTCTTCAAAAATCTAGATTAAAATAATATGTGAACTGAAACTAATGAAAACATCATCTTAATTAACATGATAGTGCAAAACAGTTTGAAAGTACCTTTGAACAGCAACGAACAGCAGCCCTAGATACAAACAGACACAGTGATAGCCGTTGCAGAGAATTCTTTTCTGCAATTAATTTCTTTCATGGGGGTTGATTCCTGGCATGTATTTATGTGTCTTCCTTATTCCAGATCTATTTTAATATTTCAAATCAGATGTTCCAAAGCATTCACATCAAAAAAAGACAATAGGCAGACAAAGTTTTCTGTTTTCATCATAAACTTGCAGCCTAGATTATAATGGAAACTGTACAAAGCTTTTGAATATATTTGTGCAACTTTATGGCTTTCAGTCAATTTCTCAAGCTCCTGCAGGCCTTCCAACATCTGCCTCCCACGTAGGCAATATCACAGAGAAGAATTAAAAATGGGAAAGCCTCTATTCTGCTCCAAGACATTTCTTGCATACTAAATTGACTCCCAGATGGTATCACAGGGAATTTTGATAATAAGACATATTGCCATCCTGTTTCACAGTCACCATTTTAGAACAGCAGGATGTCTCTGGAGATCTGCTGGACTAACAGCTAGATTTAAAACATTGTTTGGGTTCTCAGGGGACAGATATTTACAGAAGAGGAGAGAAGGTTAAATGTTATCAGTATCTTGGAGCCTTTGCTAAGAAAAAAAAAATCTATCCATTTTTTGTTTTCACTGCAGATTTTGCTGCTGTAAGTTGGACTGATTTAGATTAGTGCCCAGTTCCTGAGGCAGACTAACCTGTGCACTAATACAATTTCTATCTCTGGACACAGATTTAAGGATTTTTTGAGATAATTTTCTTTTCATGCAGATCCCCATGAGACAGCTGCTTCTTCTCCCTCACAACTTTCCTGAGCTGTGCTGGGAAAGACAGAGAAAGTGGCATGGGAGAACCCTGCAGAGACCATGGACTAAGAGGTATTTTCCACCCTGACCATTGCCTTTAAAGCCTCCTGCAGTAACTACTGTCCAGGATGTGCTCCTGAGGGTAAATTCGAATTTAAGGACACTGATGTTGCTCATCACAATATTGCAAGGCGCACAGCACCGTGGTCCTTGTTTCAATGCAAGGTCAGGCTCGGTATTCCTTCCTTTGCTTGAGAGCTCTAAGCTGGATTTGAGCTTGTTCACTGGGCAGCTCCTGTGAGCTGGATTAGGAGGTGCAGAAAAATAAAACAGCACAAGTAACAAAGAAATGTGAAGAGATGGCTGGCAGATCTCCTTCATATTCCCCTCACATTTACTCAAATTTCAGTCTTCTTGAGGTTTCACTAGGCTGCATTAATCACACGAGGCCAAAAATTTCCATTCTGCCCCAGCTCCATGCTCACTGCCTGCCTGGTGCAGGCTCTATGGCAACACAAGACATAGCCAGCCTCCTTAAGCCGGAGTTTCATCGCAGCAAAACAAGGGAAAGGAAAGCATGCAGGGTAAATAAGTGTACTTCCATGATATCTAGCTGTGCACCATCTCCTTACCAGCAGGTCAGTCCAGGGGGCTGTGCACTCTGCACTGAGCATCTTCCCCTGTTTGGATGCCTTCTTCAAATGACTGAGATGTGCAAGATGGTGCCTGTGAAACACAAAAGTGGTCTGCAGGGTATAAATAGCCAGAAGGCACTTTTTCAGCAGCTTTTCTCATATTCTATGCTACCTAGGTGCGGACTCACACAGCTCAGGGGGCCTCTGGGTAGTGCTGGCTGGGCTGCTCACCCTGTTTGCTGTATTAGCGCATTAAATCACGCCGAGTCCTTACACGGGATGGGGTTGGCAGTAGCTAGGTTACAGCCGCAGAGGCATTCTGTTGGCAGATATGCTTGCTCTCCTCTTGCCCCAGACTCAAATCCAAGTAACTGTGGGTACCTGGTGTACAACCCAGGTGTGTGTATCCTGCTCAAACCTGGTGTATATCCTGCTCAGACATAAGATACATCCACATTAATACGGGTACATCGCTTTCAGATGCAGATCAAGAGCAAAGAAAGCTCGTATCCATCTACCAAAGAGTTAACATGTCTGTATTGTGCCTGTTTTTGCAAAAGTTAGATCCCTACTTCATATTTCATCCAGCTCCCTGGAACAGACACTTTTAGGGTCCAGTTCACCTGACCTATCGACTAAAAGGAGCACAGGCTGGCTGGGTTCCCTTGCAGGTCACTAGATTATAGACATGGAGAGCTGAACAGATGAGGTCACCCTCAATAACCGCACAGTGAACTGAACCTAGAAGGAATGGCATGAACCCTGCGTTAGGTTGTTCTGACATTGAACAGACGGAGCAGACTCTCTGCTGGGGTTATCTGAAGCAGTTCTGCCAACTTCTGTGGAGCTGCACTGCAGAGCATCACTATTACGTGAATTAAAAACCCAGCTCTTTGACATGGTTTCATTGCAAACAGCAATTCTAGAGTCAGCTTTAACTTGGAGTCCAACGAGTGCAACAAAGAACTCAATTAAAATGAAAGGTATTATAATCCAGCTTTTTACTGTTCTTTGCTTCTGTAGATTTATAGTGAACAAGATAACAACATGTAATATGAGTTTTAGGTGGTAGGCCTTTATACTGATGGGATGTAGGCTTTCTCAAAAAAAAATGTTTCTCACATACTACAGCTAATGTTGTATGCATCAGTACATGAAATATGACCCAAATTCCATCTTCAAAGCTACCACAAGAAGTACTGTTTGTACTGACCGTTCATGAAGTGCTCTAGCAAGTTATTACATTTGTAGTTTATTTTTTCTTTATTTAAGATTTATCTTAAATTTTCACTCAAACTTCTAGGGCCAGAAAATCACGTTTGGACTTAAAAAAAAAAAAATCTCTTTCACTCATTTCTTCTCAATTTGATAAGTTAGTCTTAGCGCCCGATTTAGAGAGACTTTTTCCAGAAATGCATAGTCACTATGCAGCCAGTCTCTTACGGCAGAGAACCAATATTTTATGAATCATTACAGTAAAATAAAGTTTAGAACAGACTTTAATATTCCAATTTCCCAGCTGTATTGCAGCAATCTAGCTGCCTTCATGAAACATCAGCAAATCCGGTATCACCCTTAGTACTTGTCGGTCTCTTCTTCCTGTTTTCAGATTAATGTGCCACAACAAAGCTCCATAATGAGAAAGTACATCTGCTTATTGCCCGGAGAGAGGAAGAAACTTCACAGCTCCCTGATCTCTGTTCCTATTACTGTGCTGGAGTGCTTCTAAACAGGGGAAGACTAATAGGACCGAATCCAGAAGAAAACCCCAGGCTAATTCTCCCTGGAGAATTAGGGAGAGTACATTCCCAGCACAGGCTGGGATATGGATAGTATATGGATAGGATATTCCCAGCACAGGCTAAAGCAACAGAGACACTGCCTGCTACAGAGCAGAGGTCACAGAAGACTTGTTGATACTCAAGCAACACTGAAAAAACAAATGTCTTGCAGCAAGCCCATTTTTCTTTCACAAGAAGACATGATATATACTCCTAGCGAGAAGATGACTAGCAATTTTCTGAATTGAAGGTTGCAGCCAGATCATTCTGTTTAATAGCCAAAAGTGGAGCAATTCTGTGTGAAATCATCCCATCCCACTTGGTTTTCATATTTTTCTGTTGCAACAAGTTCCATGGCTTAATCATATATTTGGTGGGTGGAAAAAACTTTTTAACTCTGCTGCCTGATAATACCAGAATAAGGACCACGCAGTGAAGCCATGAGGCATATAGATTAGTTGCCTACCAGCTTTCTCTGAATCATCTGTGATTGCTATTTTATCAGCTCTTGGGACTTGGCTGGAATGCAATGATGAGTTGAAAGCAAGACCTTTTGGGAGACTTTTCTATCCCTAAGGATGTGCTTCTTACATCAAAAAGTTAATTTCAGTGAAATTTTCAGATAAATAAGCAAAAAGAGAGGGTGAAAAGAAAAATGCTATAGTTTACCTTAAAGTACCAGTGAAGCTTAAGAGGCAAAGCATTAAATTATTAAGTCAAAAAAAGAATAAATACATATCTCCTGTCTATAACTCTGGTGAGGTCTTAACAACACTCTGCCTGGGATGGATGTGAAACTGTGAAATCTAAAACCAGAAATACTGCAGGGGAACATAGGACTGCCTGTTCACAAGACCATGGAGACACCATGACTGTAGATCAGCCCATTACATTTTTGTCATCATCATTCTCAGAGTGCAGAGGTCAGGAAAGAGTTCACAAAGGATAAAAAAAAAACAATTGAAGTTCTGTAAAATCAGCTTTGCACCAAGAGATTTCAAAACGCTCAATTTGGCTTAGGTGATGAATTAGCCTATAAATACCTACTCAAATACAGAGATTTTTCTGACTTAACAGGATTTTTAGGTTAGCAAACAAAGGTATAACATGGTTCAATGTCTGAAGTGGAAAAAATTCCAACAAGAAATAAAACTGAATTTTTAGAAGAGCGTAGTTATTCACTACAGGGTGCCCACAAATGACTAGGAGGCACTGGCCATCCATTGCAATTAAAAAAACTTCCTAAAACACATGTTTTGGAAAAATAACATTTATTCAGGGAGACTTAATGCAACAAAGGTTTGACTAAATCCCAACATACTTTTACAGGCACTCCCTTCCTCTGTGTTTCTGCAGAGAAGAATAATGCTGTGTACAGAAAGTACTACAGAAATTGGTTTCCAAATGGCTCCTCACATCAGGAACCATGTCTTCTTTGTTTTTCCACTTGGCATTTCTACAAGGCAGATAGGCATTAGCCATCAGCCAGGATTTCAACACAGGAAGATGATGCCTGCTTCAAAAACATTCAAGTCAAACACGCAGCAAGGCAGCACAGTGAATGGGGCAAATGGAACTCTGTGCCACCACCTAGGCTCATCAGAGAGAGAAAAACTGAGGAACGGAGGAGGCAGTCCTTTCTGTTTTGAAGAACAGCACTCTCAGACAGACAGACAGATAGACAGACAGACATATATCTGAATTTTATCTCCTGCCTACACACAGTAACAACCCACTCCTCACCACTCTCTGCCAGTACTCAAACTCTTCCAAACCCCTTTTGTGATTTCCCCATTCAGAACAAGTGCGTAAATCACAGTGAGCATGCCCCCCAGTGCTGTCCAGTGACTATAAAAGCCAGATGCGTACACTACCCACACAAGCAGAGGCTCTATCAAAAGGGAAGCGCACAAGTGCCCTCTAGGTGCTTAAAAGTCTGAATTTCTCTCTCTAATAATTTCCAAAAAGCAAATTCTTGCTATTTACATCATTTACACACTAAATTGTCCATGCTTCCTAATTCTATTGGAACACATTACAAAAATAAGCATCTATGAAAAGGGTAGATATCATAATATTGCTACAAAGTTCTGTTTCCCACTGTTTGCTTTGAATGAAACTGTCTTAACAAATTATATATAAAATGAGAATGAACCTTGTTCTCTAGATCTTCTGCCATGACAAGATAGTTTTTAATGCATACCCATGGATGATAGATACTTACAGCTATTTGTAACTCACAGGATATCTGTTGAGTGTTACCGACAGTTTAAACTAAAAGACAAGCAGAGAATTTTGCAGACAATCCAATCCTATAACTAGGAAACTGCTGTCAGTTTTAAAAATATTTGGATCATGAGTCCTGCTCCAGCGATTTTTCTAAGGTTGGTTTGAGGCAGAAAGGGGTTGAGCAATCACACACCTTTGCGTGTGCTCTTAACATCTGAACCCCTCAGCCAGTTTCAGTGAAAATTCGGAGAGGAACTGACGTCTTTAATCATTTAGTCCCTAAAAATTTTTGTCAAAGATATTCCGATGTGGAGGAGAGAAACTTAAATTAGTTCAGCATGAGTTTAATGATGGAGTTAGACATCAGAGAATCCCCCTGAGTGCAGACTGTTACAAATGCAATTACAAATTCAGGAACAGTTTCAGTCAGAGCCTGCACTTAACTGGATGGAGGATAATCCAACCACACAATATAAAGCCACAGGAACCCTGTGTATTTTTAAACCCATTGGATCTAACTTCTGCAACTCTCCTCAAAGCTCACAGGCTCAGTACTAGCAAGTTATCTCACTCATAAGCCAACTTTATTAATACTTAGTGTTTACAGGCTAGCACACAAGAAGGGTATTCACTAGGAAGGTCTTGCCGTTTAATGAATTAAGATATTAAACAAAAGTAGCTTAGACTCATCCAGAGGCTGCTGATGTCAATGAAAGGAGAACCAGCCAGTTTCAAAGGTTTTGTTAGCGCCTAGGGGATTTTTATTAGAGCCTTAGAAAATAAATGAGATTTAAAGAAGGATAAGAATCGCAATTAGCACACAAGATAATGATTCAGAAAGTGTGGAGTGCTGCATGAAAGGAAGGATGCCAGAAGCAAGAGAAAGATAAAAAGAGAAAGTTGTGAGGTACGAGGAGATGTTGGCAGACTCAGAACAATGAGCAGTCTCTGAATAGCAGGCAAATGACAAAGAACTACTAAAACACATTAAATTGAGAAAAGGAGGCAAGACAGATGGACAAAGACCTGATACCTGAGCAATGTCACATTAAGTATAAGAAAATTCTGTTGGATCTGGCAAACACCAACAATCCTCAGTTCTCTAGGATAGGTGTAGCAAATCAGGTGAAGCTATTTTGCCCAAGGCCATTTTCACCATCATATTTATATCTTGTAGCGCTTTTTCACAACTCCAGTTTCATTTTTCATCTCCTCCAAGATGTCAATTATCTATTGATTTCTTCATTTCAGAATACATCGGCCTCAACTTGAGCACAACAGGGATTACAATGGCCATTGACTTGGCGCAGTGGATTAAAGTCAGTGTTGACACACTCACAGCTACTCAGTGAGGAAACAGGACCACACCGTTATGCACCAAGCTTGCACCAAAAGCAAATATACAGAGCTGCAGTACAACTGCCAGCCAGAGGAATGATCAGAGTCAGTCAAAATGTTAGCTCCGGCAAAAAATAATAGTTTCCATGGAATCAAAAGCCTCAGCAGGAACATTTCTATTTTCTTAAGAAAAAAACATTTAATTGTCCCTCGTTCCCTGGCTACAAGTAAACCAAAATAAAGCAAGGGGAGATGAATAATACTAACTCATCTTCCATAACTACATGTCTCAGTGCGTAGTTAACTTTTCAGTCAAACTCTTCTTTAACGTACTCAAGCAAAGTCCCAGTAATTGTTTACTTTGCTCCTTTAGACACTTTCATTCATCGAGATGCTCGTTCTTTACTTCACCCTGGTAAATTTGGGATCACTTTAGGAAAGCAAAGCTCTTGATCTATTTTGGATCCACACCTGTGTACCCTGGAACTGGGGTTTTGCCCACTGATCATAAACAGAAGAGACACACACATTTCTTTAAACCTTTAAGGCTTCAGAGTCAGATACGAGACTTCTTAAACTATTTACATATTTTGACAGAAACTCACTTGTTCATACTATTATTTCTTCTTGCTGCATCAAAAGATCAGAGTTTAATACAATCATTAATCAAAATGTGACAAGAGCTTAAGATGAGGCCAGCTGCATTTGATGCACAATGGAAGCAAAGGTCTGAGCATATTAACTTACTCAGCAAAGTTTGGGCAGGAGATGTCACACCAGCTATTTGATTAACGTGGTGTAACAGGCAACAGGGGATACCCAGGGGAACAGTCTTGTGCATGTCTATGATAAACAGGGTTTCCTACATGTTCTTTTTAGTTGACTAAACAAGTTGTCATGATACAACACTCACAGACAAAACCCTTCATACCTAAGGGGTTTCACTGGATTGACAAGAGCTGAATTTTCCGTCGTGCTCATTCAACAAATGAGGACTGGGTTAACACTAGACTAAACCTGGGAATAACACAGACCTCCAGACCAAGCGTGGACTGCCCAATATTTGGTTTTGTTGGGCAAAGCAAATCCAAAGCAAATCCATGTAAAGCCTTCTTACTTTCATATTTTGTTCAATGGCAAAACAAACTGGACACTTCGGAAGGAGAAAATGTGAGCAAGAATCTAAAAACATCAAAATATACAGAAAACAAAACCATTAGGCATGTAGGTGCAGCAGATTTGAGACACCATAGCTGTTATATATTGTTTACCACATTTGACTATTGGAAACACTGTAGTAATCATGAGTGCTGTCTAAAACAGGCTCCTTCACTGTACTCAAAACAGCTGAGTAGAGGGAAATCATTTTAGGACAATGCATCTGCTGACTCGTGTCTCACAAGGTGTTAGAACATGAGTGCTCTCTAACCTCAGCTTCGGTTGCTTCCAAGGTAGGGGAATTCCTGTTGCTGCCAAATGGACTTCCCAGACTGCACTCAGTGTGATGTGACTTCTGTCACCTCTGTCACTAATCTTGCCTTTAGACATCAGTATCTGACACATTTTTTGTGCAGCAGAGTCACCCCCGGAAGAACTGCGGGAGGAACCTCAGGGAAAGAAGATCACAGCACAAGCCAGTCATTTATTTTCTTTGTGAAGCTGGGTCCTGGTCAGATACTTCTTCAGATCCACTCTTGCCTTTGAAGTCAGTCTGACTTTGAAGTTTTCAGGCAACAGACAACCATAACATTCAGAATATTTTTAATAGAATCAGACCCAAACAAAGGTTTGCCTCAAGAGAATACACGACCAACTAAATATCGCCCATAAGTTTATGACTTAAAAGACCTCAGAAGTGACTCACAGAAGAGGTTTATGCTGGGTGTTGGGTCTCTGGTTCCACTGAGTCCCGGGAACGCCAAACCTGTGGAACCCCACAGTTACACAGCCAATTCTCTTCCCATAGCACTGCATATCTACCAGGCTAATGATACCGCTGTGCTCTCCCCAAAGTAGATTGCCATTGCCTGGAATTTGGAAGTCAAAAGCATGACGCAGTCCAAAAAACAACACTCCCCAAGGAAAAAGGAAAATATGATAATTCACACCACCTAAGAATCGGACCCTCTAAGGTTTGAAGAGCACAGGTTACAGGATAACCCATTGTTACTATCTGGTGTGTTGTCAGAAACCCTTCTCAAGACATGTTCTAGCCACCTAGCTCTACCAGTCCTGAAGAAAGATGCCTTGCCTTCAAAATACCTCTTGCAGGAATAGTCCTGCTGTAGGCTACAGTCTTACTGATCTTCTCGGCCTTGTGAGTATCCAAAAGGAACTGACTTCCTTTCCTTGGAGATCTTTCCTTGAGGGCCCTGTATCCCCCGCTGTCACTCTGCAGCAAACTGGATGGTGCTAAAAGAGCTCCCATTGTTCTCCAATTTCTCCTGAGTCCCTAGTCAACCCCGATGTAGACAGGACATCCAACGTACACTCGACTCTCACACATTTAGCATTTCCACTTTGAAAGTAATGCCTCCTGCTCTCGTGTGGGTAAAGAGACCCAAGGAGTGGAGGTATGAAGATGTGGCATTGTTTTCCTGTTTAAATATATCATGATTTAAATATATCATGATTTATACCTTTATTATGCTATTTTTTCATTACTGTGACTCACAGTATTAACATTTAACTATTAAAATAATTAGTAAAAATAAAATTATAAATTTAATTCTGTTTAATAATTAATTAATTAATATTTAGCAAGTCTAACTGCATACTGATTTCAGTATCTTCTTGGACAAAAATGTTGGAGAGAGCAAGTAAAGGAGAAGTGCTAAACAAGTTGATGTAGAGATCTGCATCTGTCATTCATATTAGAGGATGATGGGATATTTAACATCAAAATAATCTCATTCTTTAATTTGAACTTGACTCAGAATAAAAGAAAATGTGCTTGCATTTAATTTATTCTCTATTACACCACAATATTCTATGATCTACAGCTGATCTTTCAGTATTATCAGCACCATGGAAAGTATTCACTACAACAACATTTAAGGCTACAAAAGCTAAACTAAAAAAAAAAAACCAAAAAAAACACCCAAACAACCACTTAATTATTTCTGTCCTAAAGGCAAAAGACCAATGTTCTCTCGGTGATAAGAGAACTAAATAGGAATTGTAAGGAAACTGGAAGAAAGCCCGAATAACGACTCGTCCTAAAATACTTAAAATAGTTCTGCAGCTATTTACTTTTGCCAAATTAAAGAGGGATTCCACACACACATCTGAAGTATGCTGGGGAAAAGCTGCTACCAGAACAAGTGCAAGGAGATGAAAGCTTGTTGTACTTGCTAGCACCACATACTAAAAAAATTATCTTTTAGCAGACACAAAATACATTGTGAAGAATGAAAAAAATGCTACAAAGAGGCTCCCACTCTGCAAAAACTTCAATTATTTGCTTTAGTCCCATTGAACTCCATGGGACTTAAAGAGGGAATACACTTTACAAAGTGCAATCTATTTTTCTCTGTGAGGATGGCCGGTTAAACTCTGTCCTGAGTGCTTGGCCTCATATAAGGATTTCTCATTAGGTACCTGGAGCACAGTCATTTTTTACCTAAAACTAAGATCAATGTCTTAACTGGTGCCTTGAAACAATCCACTCTACTCTTATCCACATCATCCCTCCACTGGTACCGTGAAAATGAAGCAGCACAGAACCAAAGCTGCATGCTGCACAACTCAGCCTTCCCTCTGAGTGAATCAATAATAAAACACTAACTTCAGCGAGACAGAAATAGACCTTAAAAGTCCGGGAGTTTGCCCTAAAGTCCAACAATGCTTAAAAAAAATAAAAAAATTTTAAAAAATAGAACAGATGGCTTCATGGTATTTCCAACACATTCACAATCTGCTTTGTGTAAATGGTCCCAGCAGTCCTCTGAAAACAGAAGTCACGTTAGACCTGAGGCCACCGAACAACTGACATATGTCCAATAAACTCGTTAAGATGTTATTCACTTACTTATAGTGATGTAGTTTCTGGTCATCTCCCAAGAGAGAATTGTCTACATACCACAGGCACAGCAATGCAACCCAACGTTTTCTGTCCCAGCTAGCAACGAGTACAGCTACGTCAGAGGCTGGGGTGTAGAAAAGGGGGCTACCTACCCCATACTCCCTCAGAAAGTGATGGGGACATCAGAGAGGAACACTCTTTATCTACAAAATTGTCCAATTGTGTAGAACTGGACAATTTTACTTTGAATTGACAATCTAAACTAAAAAATGAAAGTTTAGCTTCCCATTTAAGATTTCTGAAGATGTGATTTATTCCCAGTAAATATTTCTGCATTCAGTAAGCAAACACCACACAAGAAAAATAAATCTCTGGCAGTCACCAATGAACAAACCTCAGAAAAGTAGCTGTTGGTGGGACTTCAGGTGTTAAGGCAAACATTGAGAATGCTCTTTGGAGATATCTATGGCCACAAACACGGTTTAGGTATGATATCCTTCCCTGAGGGACAGCTCAGAAGCACTATGGTAATCCAAACAGTGATATTCTTTAATCTTCCAATAAATCTAGCTTTGCACTTAAATCTTACTACTTATTACTCAAAAAAAGAGGTTTTTAAGACATACAGGGAACTAAAAATATATAATATATTCATTTTTAAAAGTTACATAAATAAGCCAATATTTTCTTCTGATAAAAGAACTTCAGACATATGCTGAGGCACTTGTAAGACACTTGATATATACTTCAAACACTATGGTAATTCTCTTCCTCCTTCTTATCTTCAGTGAAATGACCTAATACTCTCTTTTCCTCTTCAGCATCAGCCCTCTGATTGGTAATACTTGTGCATCACTGCACACTCAAGGACACTCCAAGTGCACCTGCATTCATTGATTTGTCAAAAATGGAGACAGCTGCATTTCATAGCCTCCTAGGCAGCTTGGCAGCCAGCTATGATGACCCACCTAAACTCCACTGGCAACACCAGTGCAGTCATCATGCCCACCACCATGTTCCCACTGCCAGGACCCTGTCGCGATTGCTCATTAACGGTCCGCACATCCCACGTGCAGGTATAAATAGGGTGATTTGTGTCACATTCACTCCTTTTGGTGCAGGAGAGTTGCGGAAGGCATTCACTGATGCTGACTTTGCAAAAGTTTTCAGTTTACCGGCTTTTATCAGCAAAACCTATCACAATGTCCCACTTATCAAACTCCCCTGAAAAGGCAAGCAGGAAAAAGTGTTTTCCATGCAACAGTTTCAACAGAGAATGCTAATTCATTCATGTCAATAAACAATGTCTAAGTTTTTTCCAACTTTTTATACACCCAGCAGCGATTACCATTGCTGAGAACAAGGCAGGGAGCCCAAGTTCCTTCAGCTCTGATTGACTGTTCTGTATCGATTACCAAACACCAACAGTGCATGCAGAAAACCACCAGAGCATGAGTCCTCAGGAGACAAGTGCAGAAGTTCTCCTTCCTTTCAGTGCTTTAACAGTAATCAGAGGGGCTCACAAGCCCTACAAACAACTTGCATATCACATCTTTGTAACGTTTTTTCCCCCATCTTTCTAGCTAGAACATGGTAAGACCTGACCTGCTGATGAGTCTGTAGACTGGATTTTGTAACCTGCACCTGTGATCTTGAAATAAATGTGTTTAATCCCCTGTTTCATTTCTCAGCATCTTTACTTGATAACGCCTTGTAAATGCTGAACACTTCATTATCTCTATGACTTTCTGCATCTTCACAGAGTTCTAACAATCAGAAACTTCCTAGTCGGCTAATGTCTTGTCAACACCACTCCTTGTTTCAGCCTAGTAGCACAGACCCATAGAGAGCAAATGGGATTGTTTGAGGGATATACGTGAGCATGCAATTCTTCTTCTTTGCTCACTCTCAGCTTTTGCAATCTCTCTAGTAAAGCAGAAATCCAAAAACATTTCTCTAATGCTGTTCTGCAGACACAGTGTTGTGGCGTTGACTTATCTCTCCTTACTCTTTCCAGCATTAACAGCCATTTCTTGGATTTCAATTTAATGAATGAAAAGTAAATAACAGCTCCAGGTGTATCAGGCAGTGCACTAGTAGCTCAGCAGGATACCTGAGGACATATCAAGGGATGGCAGATGTCTGGGAATGAGCAGTTGAACTGAGCCTTTACTATCTCTGGGCGTGGGATTCAGCTCAGAGGCAGGCACCTAAATTAATGTGTCTGCTTGAACCGAAGCTCCTGTTATAGCCAACAACGATCAGGTAAAAAAGTCAATCAACAAAATCCAAAGTAAACACCTTATACTCACCCACCTCTCCAGTCTACTCTACGCTGCTCCAAGCTGGAGTAGCAAACACACAAGATTAATGTTTCTTGTAAACAGAGCATCTTGTTCTGAAACAAATCCTAACTTACAAAGGCTAAATCCTGTAGAACAGTACAGGTAATTCATTAATTTACTAAGAGAAACCACTGTTTTAAAAAAAACCCTTATTAATGACCAGAGCAAACAGAAGCAAAACGTGCTTTCAGTAGATTTGTTTTTCAACCTGCATTTACACAAGGTATCACTGAAATAATTTATTAGTACCTCTGCTTTGGCTGATGAGCTGCTTTTTTTTGTCTCTCTTGATAATTTTGCAAGAAGAAAAGATATGATTGACTGCAATGTGTTTCAAAGCAAGGAGAACGTCTTTTGTACTTTGTTGTCGTCACTTACCTGTGAAGCTTCAAGTCATCCTTCAGTGAAATCTAGATTTAGGAAGCCATTAGCAAGAGATTAATTTCTGACGAACACAATCTTTTGTATTGCAGCATATATATTACTAATGTTAACAGTATTCTACACTTATGGTTTTGTTCTTGATTTTACGTACAGTGATAATAATTACAGGGACAGGGACCTTCTGTGGTATTTAGACGGGCAATGGCAGCAATCCCATTTTCCTAGCTGTTGTCTATCCTCACCTAATATACTGTATTTACCCAGCACTTACCTCATTAATACTGTCTTTTCAAGTACACGTTTTTTTTCTGAGAGATGTACTCCAGCTTATGCATGGTTGATCAACTTGCAGCCCATCTCAGTGACTTCCTTGAAGCTTCCCTCATTGGAATCCTACTGCCCAGGTCTTCTCATTACGTTCAAAAGTGTTTTCACCAAGAAACCACTTTCACAGTTCTGAGGATTTTTAACCTGTAGTATTTCCTTTCTTACAAAGTTCTGGTGGCATCTGTAGATGGAAATGACCATGGTTTTGGGAAGCTCAGAAGAATATCCCATTAGTTTGCATCTATAGGTGACACTAAGCTGGCAGTTAGCATTCTTGAAGTAGGAATTCTGTCTTGTTAAGAAAGGGAGATTATCAACTCCTTCTTCAGTGTCCACCTCTTGAGATGACACGTATGTAATCTAAAATTATTAATTACATTGTGTGCAGCACAACAAGTTTACTGATACCTTTCAAATAAGATTAAAAATATCAGATATATAAAAAATAAAGGACACAGTCTAGGAGACTATCCTGAAAAAGTTATTCATCTGGCAATTTTATCACACACAAAAAAGACGGATTTTAGAGAAGACTGAATTATCTCCTTGAGATACTTTATTGATTGATGTCATGTCCACTACTTTTGAACCTAGACAAAATCGTACATTCGTGCAACCCTTTTGAGAACAATGGATCATAAGTTTCACTTGGAATTCCAAACTGATGAAATTTCAACCACTACTGATATGCAAAAAAAACTTTCTGTTAAATGATTTCTTAGAATAGCCTCACTCTAGCCAGAAAAAAAGATGAGTGCATAAAGATCACCATATGCACATGCTCTTTTACTTTCCAAAAAATATTTCAACCATGGACTGACTGTCTGCGGTGAGTACCAATAATACTTAGACACAGAGTCTGTGAAACTATGGGCCAACACAGAAGGAGCGCAAACAGGCCAAGTGAACTTGAGCTAGACTCAAATCAGTGGATTATTTATGTATTTGCAGTAGGTTGCATTTGGCCCTTAAAAGGCTTATGGCCAGTACAGTGACAGAGATGTTAACATCCCATCACCAAGGCAAGACACCAGCCCTGAAAGAAGGAAAAGATTTGCATTTTCTTAAATGAATGGTGATATAATTTTCCATGGATCATTGAGGAAAGCAATAATTGCCTTAAGGCTTATTGTAGTTTATGCAGGCAGAGTTCCTCAGTTGCTCACAGTGAATTGTCAGAAGGCAGCATGGAAACAGAGAAGATCATAATAAATTTCTATAGCCTTTAAAAGCAAAACTTTTGAAACACTTTGTTGCCAAGAACCTTGGAGGAGATAGAAAATGATGAGGTTACAGAAGGGCTAGAAGTGTCCTTTAGCATTACCTACGATCACTCATATGGACACCCCAAGAGTAACTGCAAAGGTAAATGTGAATGTTGGAAAGCAAAACTTAGAGATAACAGGATGCGTCTCAGTACCTCTGTGCATGGCTAAAAATATATCAGCTTTACCTCCATATACCCTGAACATACATATATACATCTTTTCCAACAGGAAAAACCAATACATAAAATGGTTGAAAATAGCTTATTTTTTCTCTGCAGTCACTAATACTTGAAATAATTGATACACAGAAATGCCTCCAAAACCCGCTTGTTTCTTCGTGCTTCAAAGGGAAACAATCCATTGTCTGATTACCTGCCAGGCAGCAGTGAAACTTAATTTAGAATAGTTGCAGATGTAAAAAGGTTACTGCAATCAAATAAATGGCTGTGACTTTGAAAATGCAACCTCATTCAGAGCTGCTAATTTTAATTTTAATATGTCTGCTAGTCAAAGGAAAACAAGAATAAATATTTGCTTCCAGCCAGGTGCTTCACTCCCACACCGTGTAACACAGCAGAGCACAATCAGAAAGTCATCCTTTGATCTGGAAGTTCACGTAATGTCTGTTTTCAGTCACTTGTCATCTGCCAAGGGAATTTAAAAATTGTAGGAAATTCATTTGTCAGCCTTCAGCACAGCGAAACATTGAGGCACACCCACGCAGATAATTACATGTATATTAAAAGGATCTTAAATATTTTCCAACAATTCTCACTTTCTTTAGAGACAAGGTGAGGGTTACCTGTTCTTCACAATGCAAAGATGAAAACAGAGGAAAGTCAGTTTTGGCAACTGAATACTGATTATGTGCTAAAATTGCATGCTAAAAATTTCAAGATACTGTCTTATAAGTAGAACAGTCTTACCTGGGATGTACTCAAGTCTACGACATAAAGGACTCACTGAAGAGCAAAAACCAAAAATAACAAAAAACCAGGACAAATTCTGTAGTCAGAAGTGTAACTTACCTAAAAACATCTCAGAACAAAAGAGAAAATATGGAAAATAATTTTGTTCGGTGATACACATTGGCTCTTGGATACCCAATTTCACAGCAAATAAGATAATCTTACCCTGAATCAGACATTTTCTCAGGAAAGAAATATGTTGACTTTTAAGGTTATGCCAAGCACCGATGGACCAAACCTTAAAAAAAGGTTGAATCTGAACTTTTTGTGTGAAATACCTTGTACCTCGTGACTCAGTACAGTGAGTACACACGAACTTACAGAACTTTCAACATTGGTTTTCTCAACTTTTTTAAAACGTGGAATTTATTACATCTTTTCCTATCTCTAATGCAGCAACAGAAAGAATATTTTTATCTGTAAATGGATTTGGGCAGATGCAGAACCTTACTGAATATGGATTCTCCTAAGGCTGAACTTCTGTTAAAATTGTCGGTGGAACAGGTATGGATTTTTATGAGTAAGTTTACGAAAACAAAATGTACTGAAATATATGAAAAGTGATAACACACAGCATTTTCACCAATAAATTGAGGCTTATGATGAATGATATTTGAAGGCATAAGGAATATACATTCGATATAAAAAAACAGTGATATACCAACACTGCTTTCCTAGAAAATTGTCTAAAATAAGGCTTTTTTCTGCAATTTTCCATGTTTCTGACCTAGTTCTGACCTATTCCTCGTGGCTGTGATCAGGTGGCAAGAAACCAGTTAGTCCCAAAGGTCACAGGCTGCGTTCCAGGGGACACATCAGACCAGGCTCTGTTCTCCAGTGCTTTGCACAGACCCTAAGGTGCTTTCCAAAGCCTTTGCCTCTGGCAATGTGACTTTGCTGAATGAGCATTTTCAAAAGCAAACCTCATTTTTCAGCAAGGCTTTTCAGATGACACCTGCTCCTGTTAAAAAATTGAATCTACCTCTGCTTTTAAATGTAACATTTATGGTTTGCTAGATCCACAAATTAACTGCCCATGTAACATTTGCTCTATTTTTTTCTTAATATACTGTTGAAAATGGGTAAAATCTTCTGCAGTTTAGAAACGTTGCAGCTAGCTAAGACATCTGTAAAGAAATCCAGCTTACAGATAATGAAAGAGCCCCAAAATTATCTGATGGTCCCCATTTTGTGGATTTAATTTAGTTTTCTTGCCACAGCCAAAAGCAGAGCACTTGAAGCAGCAGCAGTCCCTGTGCTTTCAAACAAATCACGTGTATTGTTTCTGTCCCATGGAAATGATCGTGACTGATAGGAATAACCACAATTATATATTTATTTTGTACATCATTAGAGCCAGGAGATTGTTCTCTAAGAAATGTTTCAGATATAAGGGTGAGCCAGAGGGAACTGAATCTACAGGCGACAGAGAAACTTCACCAAATGATCATTGTAAATGAAACCTGTTTCAGCTGCATTGGAAATAGGTTGGTGAGTAATTCTCATAGAGCTTCAAGGGCTTTGTATGTTTTTTGAAAGATTACAGATCCCTTAAAAAACCCAGAATATCTCTGGCATAAACATCTCAGTATCAACTCTGGATGCTGGCTTTATAGGCTCAGTGATTATACTGCTCTTAATTATAAATAAACCCATTTCTTTTTTTTTTTTAATAGAGCTTAGCTTTTGTATATTATCCACATTACTGGAAGATGTCATTTTGTCTAATATGGGTCTTATGCAGAAAGATAAACAGCACTTTCAGCTTCTAGTAAATTGTCCTGAAGGTTTTTAATACTGTCTGGCAAAGTCAGACATAAAGTGTAGCAGAAATAGAATTTCATTCCAATAATGAAATTCCATTTTCTCCTGTGATAAGATTAAGAAAGCCAGGTAACTTTACAGGCTAAATTATGGGTATGTAAAACTGCAGCATGCAAAACATTAGGCTACAACTTTATTACTCAATTATGCATTAATATGAAATTAAAATACATCATAGTGTGGTTTTATTGTTAACCACATCTGTTTGCATTTTTTATAACCAACCACTGAGGCCTTTCATAAGAAATTTCCTTTTTAAAGTCTGAATTACCATGCCAAGAGGCAACCTTTAAGAATTCAACAATCAACAGGGCTGATCAAAATTGTTTAATAATGGCCTTATACCGGAAAATTGTGCTCATTCAAAGTCTTCTCTTAGGATAATTTCAAACTTTAAATGAAAAGCTTAAACCCATGTGAATTAAAAGGGGGAGGTGGGGAGGGGAAGAGACAGAGAGAAAGAGAGAGAGAATCACAAAATCTGCTGAAAAATAGAGATTCTAGTGCAGTCCAGCAGTCTCTACTGGGAGTTCTGGTGCTGTAGTTTCTGTCCTGGTGGTTGGGACAGACCCCAGGCTGGGCTGTCCATCCCATTGCAGGTGCGGTTAATGAATCCCATACAGCTTCAAGGTGCCCCAGCTTAAGACCGTGGCCCGTCCAGCCCAGCCATAAAGAAAAAATTTACAATTCACTTCCAGCTCGATTCCTATGTGCCATCACAACAGCATTTTTAATCGATTTTTTCCTATTTGCAGCCAAAACACAGAGAGGGTGGGAGCAGGTGGATGTGTTCTAGTTAATGTAGACAGGGCACATGTGAAAAAACTCCCAGTCATGTCTGACTCACGAAGGCTGTGTCTGCATTAGGGTGATTTCTTGGTTCAAAGCAGCAAGGAGGTTTTGAAGTGAATCTCCAAATGATCCTGATTTCCAATGCATGGGTTTGGTCTGAAGTGCAGCGTTGGCATGGGCGAAATAAATTTCCTCTGGAGGAAATGACAGCAGAAGCTCTTCCCCAGATGCTCACCAAATACACTCCAAAACCCACTTCCAAACAGGATGTAGGGATCCAAGTCAAGGGCTGGTCCCCTGGACAGCTTCAATCCATATGTAGGGTGGGAATGCCCATTCTAGAGCACCAGGCTAAATCTGGTCTGAAATAAAATCCATCACATTGTGTAGCTATAGGGGGGCTCAGCATCAGCTCCTCTGAGTTGTCTTTCCTAATGCAGACATAGCTGGTTATTGCCAAATTTCATTCATTCAGGCCAGTAATTAATAAGCATGTATGTAGTAGCACAGGTGTACACAGAACGAGCCATTCTCACTGCTCCATGATGCTCATATAAACCTAAGTATCTCCATGTACTGCTTTTGTTTGGTGTTAAAAGTTGCACATATGAACTGGTGCACATGCTGCTCAAAGCACTGTTGAAATCAGTCTGTTCTCTGTCAGTAATAACCATCAGCCTGCATACTAGACAAAAAATACACACAGCAGAGGTGGAGGGCCAAAAGCAAACCAATCTGATTGCTCATCCTAATGGAAAAGAATGGCACCACTCCAGCCTCGTGCAGATATTTAAGTATTTTTTTCCCTTGGAAGAATCTCATGAGACAAACATGTAATTTCCGTGGAATTCCCAAAGAGGCAGCAGTCACAAAAAAATCCTTTTTTCAGCACCCTGTGCACAGCACAGACAGTGTCAAGCAGAACAGACGTCACTGTGCTCTCATACAGCAACTAGGAAGCAAACAAGCAGCCCGTGTCTTCCCTGTGCCTGCCAGCCATATGAGGCATTGTTTGCAAACAAAATTCACTTTCCAGCTTCTGAACAGTAGTACAAACTGTTGCAAAACTGAGCCCGCACCTTAATGCTATATCATCTTCACTGTTTGCGCACATTAGCAGCTAAGAAAAGAAATGGCAGGGATACAGCCGCAGCCTGAGCTGTGCATTTCCGTCAGCTTGGGACTTCGACACCTCCTCTAGCACAGGAAGGACCACTCGTGGCTCAATCACATGCAGGAGTACCCAGGGCCTCTCTCAAGAAACAAATCTCCCTTTTGGGTGGCTCTGCAAAAACACAGAGCAAAGGTAATCCTTGTGCCAAAGACAAGAATAAAGGAGAAGAAAAAAAAAAAAAAACCCACATAGGAAACTGAAGAAAATTCACCAAAGCCAATGAGTAGGTGACCAGGTGACCATCCTCTCTCAAGATGAATTGGGGCACAACCCACGTGTAGGACAGCTGATGTGCCAGGAGCCAGGAGTCCCAAGCTGTGACAGAGCAGTCAGGAGGTAAGTCTTGTGAATATGGGTGCTGGGGGAATTTGCATGTTGTTTGCTGGAGGTATGCATGTCTGGCAGCTAATGCGGGACCCAGAAGCAGGTGGAAATACTGAAGGAAAACCAGGGGGACAACAAAAACGCAGCCCTGATGGTACAGGAGTCCTTTCTGAGTGGCACACTGAGCGGAAGAGGAGTTGGCACCATGCGTAAGGATGCAGGAGTACAAGATATAAATAAACCAATGGAATTGAGCAAGACAGGTAGTGCCTGCTCACCGTAAACCACAGCCATGGCTGTGTTTGACTTCTTGGGCCAATCTGTGATTTATTCAGTACTTAAACATTCCACCATTAGTCACAAAGCGTTGGCTGTGGACATCCCTCTACATGTTTGTGCATGAAGATATTCAGAATGCAACATCATATAGAATTCTTCCTGTCTCTCCTAAAAAACCCCATGCACTGGTTATGTTATACACACAGCTATAGGCTCTCATTGCCCCCCCATTTCCCTGCAATTTGCAGATGACAGGCTCCTGTGCACAACCTGTGGTCAGTCCCTGTTTGCTTATCAGGGTCAGCAAGGGAAGAGAACAATGGCAAGGAGAAGCTCTTTGGTTCATCTTTCCACAAAAAGTTCCTATTCAGGAGAAACCGCTTCCCCATTATCAATGTCCTTGTGAGATAAACCACACTGGGATCTGTGCCTGTCAGGAAAAATAAATTGCAATAGCAAAGAATGTGATAATAAATGCAGTGTCATAGCCTCCAGTACTAAAAATTAAGTCATGCCCTGTGATATTTACCTAGAAGTGATGTGCAACGTTTCCCTCCAAGCAGTAAACAAGAAGAATTAATCAAGTTGTGTACAAGGAAAGGGCATGGCATCACCTCTGCTGACTGTTCTGCTTTCTGTACTTGACACACGTTTTTCCCATTTCAATTAAGGAGTAAGTTTTTAGGGCATCTGAGCTATTTCTAAAGTAATAACAGTGACTCCATGAGCAGTATTTATCTCTGCATGTGAATGGTAAATGGGGGACACTGAATATCTAAACTTAGTGTTTGGCCAGGCACCAGATGTTGTGTTGGAAAGTAATATTCTCCCAATGTCAAATTAGAAGTGAGAAAGGCAATGAATTATTGGGTACACCTCTTTGTCTTTAATTTACATTGCACCTCACACTAAGGTCTCTGTAGCAGCCCAATAACAAGGAAACCAGAACCAACTGGTAGTTGATAGCAGAGCTGAGCAAAGCAGAACACAAAGGAGCTCCATATTACCTAGCACCATTTGTCAACAGGCTGTTATCAGCTTGAAATCTGCTGCAAGAGCAATCCCCAACTCTGCTTTTTGGTAGCAGCAGCATAAAGGAGAAGATATTGCACAGGAGACAGCAGAGAATCAAAGTCATGCAAGCTCAAAATCACGCCTCATAAGCGAGTGTTGGATTGCACCATCTGTCTGGGCATTTCAGTGCCAGGCTGGGCTGTAGCAGTTCAAACCGTTCTTTAAGGCTACATCAGGATGTATTGACAGCTGAAAATTCATCTGAAAATAAAAGGGTCTTATGTCATTCATTGATCCAACTCACCTTGTGACACACACAGGAGATAGCTGGGATGCAGGGAAGAGAGGGGTCCGGGTGCTTGATCTCTGGTATCTCTATATGCATACAGCTAAGACGGGATTAATTCATTCAGCAGCACTTAGATCTCCTCTCATGGCAAAGCTGGGCAAAAACAACCCATCTGGCTGGCAAGAAGAGGGGAACAGCATCCAGATACTTGAGGAGGGGCAATTTCAATGGGAGACTGCTGGGAACACAGTCAGAGGACTGGCAAGGAGCTGGGAATAACTCACATGGACTGGCTACAGCAGTGTGCACCTCTCTGAGTGATGAAGCTATGATCATTTACAAAGATTTCCTGTCTCTGCAGGAGCATATCAGCAGGGACACTCCTGCAAAGGAGACACAGGGACTGGAGGAACAAGAAGATTGTCACCAACCTGCAGCAGAAATCCCTGGGGTGCAAATCTGAACTGCTGGGTGAATTCTCACTGTTTGCGGAGCACCAGTAGCTGCAAAGGTGGGAGCATCCTTCAGTGTTTTGTCTTTGCCTTTGAAATGTTCTGAATAACGCCATTTAATTTTTGTGGCAGATCCTGTAATCTGAGGTGTAAGTCACACATAGCAGGGAAGGAGCAGTGGAGAGGATCCCTTGCACTATGCCTCTCCTATTATCTGATGGTGAGAAGTTAGTAATTCACAGCTCTTTAATTCTCATCATTGTCTTTTCCCAGAAGTTTTCTGATTCTCTTTTAGCTCCCTAACTATCATTAAATTAATATTCCTCCTACTTTTTTTGCAGTATACACTTCACTAAATTAAATTTAGATGCCTGCCATTCACCTTATGTACTCCTAGCGATAGGTGTGATACTTCTTCGAACCATGGCAGAGGGGTCGAAACTAGATGATCTGGAACAGGCTGCCCAGGGAAGTGGTGCAGTCACCATCCCTGGAGGTGTTCAAGAAACGTGTAAATGTGGTGCTTAGGAACATGATTTAGTGAGTTAGGTGGTGTGGGTTGACAGTTGGACTTGATGATCTTTGAGGTCTTTTCCAACCTTAATGATTCTATGATATGATCTTTGAGGTCCCTTCCAACACAAACCACTCTATGATTATATGAAAGGGTCTGGGTGGCTTTGTGGGGTGAGGAGGGCACAGAGACATCCCTGCGTCCTGCCCACACACCTTCATGCAGTTCCCATTCTCTTGACTGACACTCATGCTTGCATGCTCAAGATCAACAGCAAAGTATAGGAGATGGCACAGAGTGAACAGCATGGTGCAAAAACTTTCCATCCATGCTGTGGGTGCTGGACCCACTGGAACTTGTGGGTGCTGGCCCATCAGCCCAAAATACCTTTCCTTCTCATGAAAGGACCTTAAGAACACAATCTCTCTGGCTTGCCGTAGGTACTTTATGACGGCAATCCAGCCTCTACTACTGAGTACTGAACTTCTGCTGACTACAAAGGGATCACAGGAGGACTCCAAAGTTTCATGCTGTCAGAGAAACCTTACCTGAAATGGCTACATGCTGCCTAGAGTTAGAGAAGAAGGCACCAAGGACAAGCAAGTACAAGAAGAGATCACTACCTTATTGTTGGCCTTGCACAACAAATGCTTCTGGTTAAGACAACTACGGCTCTTTGGATTGTAGCTTTCACCCTTCCCAAACCTCTTGAAATTGTTGGGATTTTTTTCCCCCTGAAGAAATCCTACTTGAAAATTATATCCCATTTCCTACCTTCCATGTAACAATTGCTTGCCATTTGCTTGACTTCAGGGGACTGTCAAAGACGCTTTGTTTTCTTTTATGCTGTTCTAACATCTGTTCCTCCTTGTTCAAGAAACAGTAAGTCCTGATTTAAGGTTGTACAACATTTAGTGAAATATATCTCCCCCTTGGGCAAGTTCATTCTTTTTATACTATAAAACTGGATAATTTCCTGGGAAACAGAATTAAGTAAAAACATAAATTACTGTTCTGCTTCTGTTTTAAAGACTATTTTTCTTACTGCTCCCTAGAGCTCCCTGATATAACATTTATTTCAGTTTTGCATTATATTTAGCACTCTCATGAAGAGGAGCAGCCACTTAATGATGTTAAAATATTTACGTCAGCAGTATGTTCATAAACAGAGAAAAGCTATTTAACCTCCTTTTATGCAAGCTGGAACTACCCATGTACAAACACTGCAAGAATAGTGCTAGAGAGGCCAAGAGAAAATTAATTTAACCTAATAGATTAATTTTACAACAAAGAAAAAGAGAAAAACATTCAATATCTTAAATGTTTGGAAATATAATAAATATGGGAGAATCTGGCAAATGCTCTGTCTCACACAATGAGCTTCTCCCTTTAGCACGCAAAGCCATAACCAAAGCTGTGCCATCGACCCTCTCTAGTGGCCTCCTGCCACTTCTCTCACACCAGTTTGCTGCTGGCAAGCTGAGCCAGTCCACACTCTAGCCTCATTAGCTCAACAGTGAATACATCCAGATCTTCTCACACCTTCTAGGTCACCACTTAGGAATCCTCAGCTTCGCCTGAGGCTGTGCTTGTGCCTTCAGAGGCAAGCAGGAGCATCCAAGGATGCATTTGCCTGTGAATGGGCTGCAAGCAGATCTTCTTGGACTCTGGCAGAGTAAGGTCACATCCAAGCTGTGGCTCAGCGGGTCAGGAGGTGCCATCCTAGCAATGCGATATATCCTTTTTCAAGAAGATGTTGTTTGGGTTTTTTTGAGTGTTATGGGTGTTGGTTTGGGGTTCTTCTGCTTTGGTTCCCCCTCAAAAAAAAAAAAAAAAGCTCTCTTCATCCACAAAAGCTCTCAACATCAATACCAGCATACAAGGTACGGTTGGTGGTAAATGTGAGTGTTTCTAACATGACTATTCATAATTCTCATTACAGATCCAGACTTTCAGTATCTCTGACCCTGGTTTTACACTGTTCATGCATGGTGTCCTGAAGTTCTAAACTGCAGAAATCACCATGCACAGCACTGATTTTCCTAAAGGCCTGAGCAATGAGCAGAAAGACCAGAAAGAGTATTGATTGTAGAAACATGGATTACAGTTGCCCATGTCAGAAGAGAGATGTTGTGGCAGGTTTGGCACATTCCAGGTGACCCTTCAGTTCTGGCAGTTTAGCAGGTAGGGTCCCTTCCTGAACAGGGGAAGACCTGATGAAATATCCTTTCTGCCAGAGTGAGAGTGGAGCATTGATTTTGAATCTCTACTCTCACAGAAAAATATTCTTACTGTAAGACTTACTTAGGTATGCATGAGACAAACTCTCCTCCTCCCCTCATTTTGTGATGACACATCCATCCCCATATAAACCTAATTCCTCGCTAATTAGTGCCCTTCAGATTTACTGAAAATAAGTCAAATATTTTTCCTGTAAACTTGAGAGAGGAAAGAGATCATATTGTGGCTAGACTGCTACAGAGTAAGAAACTGCTAGCAGTGAAACCATCCACTACTGCACACTTCTTTAGCCTTTAGGGGAGCAGGATTTGGTTTTGAATATTTCTTGTAAATTGTCAGGAAAGAAATATCTGCTCAGGCCATCATCTCTCTCCACAATGGAAAAAAAAATATTCTTAACAAGGGCCTGAATATCTGATGGTGGGATGGATCCCATGACAAAAATCCACAGATGGGCCTCAGGCTGGGCAGACACCTCCTTCCCACAAGCTGTGAAGCACTGGCCGGTAGAGTTATCCTTCAGAGCAAACCTTTCCCACTTTGATGGTGGGTGTCCAAAAGCTTTTCTTGTCAAATGCCAACTTTCACGACAAATTTAAACATCTCCCTTCTTGCTTCACCTGTCTGCTTCTTGCAGACTCTTGGAGGTAGAGAGGACCTCGTGCCACCATGGACCCCCTGGCCCCAGGGGTATTAATATTGCACAGGCTTATTACCCTGCAGTACGCAATACAGCACACACTGAGCTCCACAGCCACATGGAATAACTCAAACACACACATCAATGCCTTCTCAGCGGCAAAGAAAAACACATTTCTTACAAGTCTTTCTTTGGGCTTTCCTCAGCAAGGACCACACCAGCATATAGGCATTAGAGCTGCCCTGCAGAATGGCTGAGAGAAGAAAGACAGCAGCAGGGAAGAGAAGTTGTCAGCCTTGTCCATGGCTAGGAGTGACAACCCAGCAGTTCCATCCAGAACTCATTCGGAGAGCTGACCCACGCAGCCTTTGGATCACAGCTTGCACCTTCCTCAATGGTCTCTCTCCTACTTCTTTCTGCTTGCATGCGGTGTGGGCATCAACACACGCCTGCACTCTGACAGCACGAGAGTTTGTCTTTTTCTCTATTACAAGAAAGAGAGGAAGAAAACAGGCACTACTGCATCTCGAGGAAAGGTGCTCAGTAAATATGCACATTTTGAGAGACACTATAGCTGCTGTTAGTGTAGTGGCTCTGAAAATACAGAGCAGAGGGGCTCAGGAAAACTCTAATGTGTTTTCCTATACCCAGGCTTTAGTGAGCGTCTTGCGCATCAGGCGCTGGACTACTATTTGAAACTTATTTAAGGCATTATAATCTAAGTTATGCAGTGAATTTATCTTGTGCTACTGTTTGTCAGTATGACTCTGACTAGTGGCTGAAAAATTTACCTGGGGAAGCTCAGCATCTACCAGCTGTGCAGGGGCTCCTTGGTTCCAGTCAAGTAGGATGCTATTTCAATGGAAAAATACACTGAAACTGCTTTTTATCAATCAGAGACTGCAGTCACTAGTTCATTCGGCTCACAAGGACTCAGAGATCCAAATGCTTTTCAGCTTTTTCCATGGGCCTTGACGAAGCTGGCATTTTCACACTAAGTTATGGTTCAGGACAGCCATGCATGTACAGACTTACCGGAAGAAAGTTATTAGACATCTTCAGTAGAGTGCCAATCATGCAGTCTCTGACACATAATTAACTAAGGCCCCAAAGTATGTATTTTAATCAACCCCTGTTGGGCAAAGCACTTCTGTGTGTATGCCTAACTTCAACACATATCTAGCATACACATATGTCCTTTGGTGAAAAGGAAAAACACAGGAGCTGTCAGAGCTGTCCTACCAATGCTATTGGACCAGCCACTACTCACATAAGACAATACACTACTTGGGTAATGGCTTATATTTTCAAATCCATAAAAATCAGAAGACCAGTTTCTAGAGTGACCTAGTCATGGTACCGTAAATATGGTGAGTTAAGGCCAAAAATACACAAGTTCTGGAGGAAACAATATTCTTTACTACATGATACGTAGTTGGATACAACTTGCAAACTTCAGGCAGCAGAAATCTTTCTTCAGCCCTGTAAAGCTAGGATTGGACCTGAACTGACTACAGGTAAGCTATGCTGTCTAAACAAGTCTTTAAATCTCTAAACAACATTTCTCTTCAGTCAATGGAACACATCTCTAGATATCAATTCATCCCATCCAAAGGTCTCCAAGAAATGTAAGATGAATCTCTCTCTGTTTGTGTTGTTACTGGAAAAACCCACACAACTAGTCTAAAAACATTGGTTTCATCTGACCACATGCACGTGTCCACCCAAGCTACCTGTCTCTGTGTATAGCTAATGAAGACATCCGTGTTGCAGACTAACATCCCACAAAGCAGACATCTAAACTGAGATGACTGATGCCTTAGACATACTTATTTGCCTCTGACATGGCCCACATTGACTAGCTTAGCTGCAGAGAGAGGGCTAGTCCCATATGGGACTTCAGTCCCACAAACACAGGAGCTTAGCACTGTTTTGGGCACCAGCTGCCATCCCAGAAAGGTGCAGGTCTGGAGCCACTCCCTTAGCACCACGGGGTATGGTGGGAGCTTAGGGAGTGAGATCGCATTAACCCTACACAACCAACACCCCCTCCCTGACTTCTGCTTTGTTAATGGTTTGTTGGGTGCAGCAGATCTCCTTCTAATTGCCAGATAAAGCAAAAAATAGCCGGTAAAGACCAGGCGTTTACACACCTAATGGGATTTCTTAACGAGCCTAGGCAGCTAAGTTCCACTGCTTCCACTTTCAGTCGAGATCAGGCATGGGTCATTTCAGAGCAAAGTGGTGTATCATCCCAAAAAGCAAAGAACCTATGAAAAACGTGTATTGACTTAGAAGCTGCTACACAGCCTGAACTAGAGCAGTGTGAGCCTCTCTGTAATCCATTACGGCTGTACAAAATGTAATAAAACTACTAAAAGGTGCTCTAATTCTATTTACTAATAATAATGAAAGTATTTTAGATGTGTCTGACGAACCATTTAGATGATAGCATTTTCCAAAGATGATTTGTAGTCCAAAGAAAAGCCTTTAATACCATATAAATTAGATTTTATGTACACCCATATTTGAAACCATTGCAAAGGAGGTGTTTTTGTTGTTTTATTGTTGCTGTTCAGTCTCCATTGAATAATTTGCTTGAAGAAAATGTTTGGCTTCTGAGATCTTCCCAATGAATCACAGAGCAGGAGCAACATCATCATTTGTCATTTTTTATCTGCAGATGCCATTGTGTGCAGTGCAGCTCTACCCAGTTAATCCGCACAGATTCTGATGAATTGCATTTAGTAAAATACACAAAATTATTTTGCACTTAACTAACATCCCGAGCAGCTCCACTAACAAATTGAATCTTAACATGCTACAAACGCACTTTTCCAGAAACAGCAGCCAGGTGTGCTAGAGAATAAATAAATCAACCCTTAATTGATCTGCTGTAGCACTGAGATCAGCTAGTTTGCTAGGTTGAAAGTGACTGCCACATCTTTGTCTTTTTCTTAGCATGAGCTGTTGCCATCACTAAGCACTCCCCTGGCATCTTGGAGCATGTGGCTGGTCTCACTCCAAAGCTAGAGATGTGGGGGTTTTTCTTACACATTTGATTTATATCATCTTTAATCCAACATTTCTACATAAAGAGTCTCTTTAAGGCACAATGCCCTCTCCTCCCATTTCCTGTAGAGGAGCAGGAGTTTCCTGACAGCTCCTATGAACGTTAGACTGTCTGTTACAACGACTTTTTCCCTTACACCAAAATATTGAAGATGTGCCCACTGTTTTCACCTTGCGTGGCCTTGCAGAACGAAGCAGACACCATAGAATCTCCCATGCTCTCATGCCAGGCTGACCCCAGGCTTGCCTTACTCTCCTCTCCACCAGCCTACACAGGCACCCAATTGAGAAGCAATTTTTCTTCCCCCATATACAGAATTTTGCACCCACTTTCCATTTGCAAAGCTGGACCGTGAATACTCCTCCTCCCTCACAATGTCATTTAAATACTGAGTCATCAAGAAGTTAAACTCTTCATTTGTCCACCAGCGTAAACAACATTTGAAAAACAGTCCATAAGACAGAGTGAAATACAAAAATCTGTCTCTCTCTGGGATTTCTGGGCATCCAGAAAATTTCCAGCAAGCCACTGTCACACCGTCAAAAGCCTCACGGAAGCAGCAGTGCTGGCGAACACTGCCAGTGATGTGTGGGGTATGTTTAGAGCAGCACAAACTCACACAAGATGCTTCTGCCACCTCCATTCGACTTTGTCCACCTACAGCTTGTGTTTGCAAAAAAGAATAAGAGAAGCAAGCTGCAAATCTGAGCAGCACTAGCCTGACTTTTTTTTTTTTCCCCAAGTATGTACCAAGACCTACATTATCAGAAGGTTTTGTCCCTTTTTCCCTTGGTGGCACAAATCAAATGCCTTATCTCTAAACATCTTCCTCATCCCTGCAGAGTCTCTGAGAGCAGCTCTAACAGCAGCCAGAAAAGGAGGAAACCTCTGAAATGAAACACCTCTCAATTCAGTGAATTTAGTGAGTTTAGACACTTCTTACTTTCCAAGAGACAAAGTGCCTAACATGTAAATACATCTTTCCACTTCAGCTTACTAAGGAGCAGCTTCCCAACAGAAGCTGCACATCACTAATTCAGTGCAGATTACAGAGGACTGTAAGTCCATGTGCTGTGATTAAACACAGAAATTTTGACAATCCTCCACCAAATAAATGTTTGGGAAAGGGGGAAAGAAGGAAATAATTTTGCACTTAGAGAAAATTCTCAATTTACTTACTTCTTAAATGTAAATTTATGTATTAAATTTATTCCTTTACAGTTTACACATTTAAAAAAATGACTGTGGAAGAATCTCCTTTCCTGCCACACTGTTCAGCAAAGACACTACTGACTCCATCTTAAGGGTTTGCCTCCGTAGTAAAGTTATGTCACAATGATGCACCACGTAATTCTCAGTTACTTAGAGCAATACTCATATACCCCATAAACACTCCTGGTCTAGTGTAACAAGCCCTTTTTTCCAGTTTGGCTTGTCATTTTAGCCACTTTAAGCTGTGCTGAAAAAAAATATTTTCACTACAACAGAGGAGGATCCACAAGGGAGTTCCATCCTCATGGTTATATGTTCATGAAATGTAAGAGTCTTTGCCACACTCACAGAGACCAGCTCTGCTGGGTATTGAATAACCACTACTATCCCAAGGAGAAACTGGGTAACACTTACATGAATAAAACCAGTACAACTAGAGAGGCCAGCAGTTCTGCAAACTCAGTGCCTACCTCTTCCCTCTCAGACACCAAATAACCAGTTGCGCCATTCAGATCTCCATCCATCCCTTTCTCTTCCCCTATATAAACTACCTGCTCTGCACCATCCACGTATTTCCACCTTCCCACTGAAAGAATAAACTTTCACAAAACCTCACCAGCTCACCACACTGCTAGCAGCAGGGAGAGGACGGGCAGAGCAAACGGTGCTCCTGGTTTCTCTGGCCACTGCTTAATTCACTCTTACATTTGAAGAATGTAATTTCACTGCAATCAGAGACACTGACTTCTGCCACTCAGGCAGGACTTGGTCCTCGAACCTCAGCAAGTCTAATCTGTATTCAGGAAATCCCACCTGCTCCCACTCCACAGAAATTCAAACAGAAATTATTCATGGACACTACTTGCACGGCAGGATCCTCCTGACTACCAACCAAGACTTCAGTGAAGACTTTGGCTGGATAGACCACACACACCATAAACTATAAAACTAGGGAAAGGCAACAGGGGAAAAAAATTAATCTTTGGTGTTACCTCTGCAGCTCCTAGGGTTTTCACTTTCCAGGCAGTAAAAACATGAAAAGAGCCATAAATCCTGAGTTTCTGACTCACAACTAACACAAAACCTTTGGAGTCATCCATCTCACCTGCTTTTCAACCTGCTGCATCAGCACATCTGGCCACTTTCAGGAGTCATTCTGCCCTGCTCAACAGAGATCACATCATACAGCTTAAGCTAAAATAAACTCTTATTCCAAAACCAGAATTATTGACATATAACTAGAGCATGCATTTAAAATGCCCCAGCATGAA
>WKFP01015034.1:538405-604362 GCA_011057875.1 Pterocles orientalis
CAGGGGAAAAAAATTAATCTTTGGTGTTACCTCTGCAGCTCCTAGGGTTTTCACTTTCCAGGCAGTAAAAACATGAAAAGAGCCATAAATCCTGAGTTTCTGACTCACAACTAACACAAAACCTTTGGAGTCATCCATCTCACCTGCTTTTCAACCTGCTGCATCAGCACATCTGGCCACTTTCAGGAGTCATTCTGCCCTGCTCAACAGAGATCACATCATACAGCTTAAGCTAAAATAAACTCTTATTCCAAAACCAGAATTATTGACATATAACTAGAGCATGCATTTAAAATGCCCCAGCATGAAACATGGTTTGCATCACAGTTCGGTGCAAACGGCAAGATGCTTAAACCAAAAGACTAAAATGAGGGCTAGGAGGCAGCTGCCACTTATTCCAAATCAGTGGTAAAGACTGAACGGCTGCAGGTGCTTTTGACTCCTACAGGTGTAAAACATATGCTAGAAAATTGAGTGACTTTACACAGACTGAGGTGAAGTCTTGAAAGGTTGTATTTTGCCCAATTTGTTGTGTAATTACAAATGTACCAGTTTTGTTTGGCTTAAGTATACTTCTGCAGGAACAAGCAGCATTTTTCTTCGCTGGGCAAATGCTCCCAGTGTAAATCTTCTGGCAGCCAACAGAGACAAAAGTTTGACTTCAAATCTTCAGGGGTTTTGTGAAAAGAGAAGAAAAAAAACCTAGAAAATCCCATGGGAAATTTCCTAGAGGGGAGATTTTTCAACTATTGTTCTTTGCATCCATTCTTTATTCACCAGTCTCAAAGAATTCAAATACCCTATTAAAAGCGTAAGGCTACATTTGGAGCTCTACACCTTCAGGGAGGTGCCAACAGTGACTGCCGAAGAGCAATGTATGGATGTGTGTATGGTGTGGGACAGACAGAGCGTTCACCACCTGGATTTACAATTTGGGTTACCAGCACCGGTATGCACAATAACCTTTCCAGGCTAGTTTCCTCCAGTCAGGGAAGATAAAAGTAACACGTGAGTGACACAGATACTCAAAAAGCCACTTACCAGTGGTAAACTCACTGATCGTGTCCTCGTGCATTATTTGTTGAAATTTTCTGCCAGACATAAAAATTTCCGTAAGAGATGGAACAAAGCAAAATGACCCTCCACTCTCATCAGAGTGGAGCCAATAATTCTTTGCTGGTTTTTAACCCAGTCAACATACCCGCCCTTTGCCTAAGGAATACAGGACAATAGAGATAAGAAAGTGTTAAAAATGCCATTTGAATTATCCTCCTCTCTGAAGGCAAGACTGATCAATGTAGCTTAAACATACACATCCTCCCCATCACAAGCAATATGAACAAGACAGCATCTCCAAAAGAAGCATGCAATTCTTGAGGCATGAAAAGGATGATTCCCTGGAGAAATATCACAAACCAGGCTGAGCTTGGCAGCCAAACTGTCCTAAAGGAAACTCTCACACCTGTGTCCATTCCACCAACTTTGGTCAAATCCCAGGCAGATGTAAACCCATACGGAACAGACTGCAGGACCAAGATGCGCTTTACATGGAAAACCTGTCAATATGAAACCATTTTATCTGCAGCTGTCAGCTAAGTCTCATTTGAGAGAATAAGTCGTGCCAACAAACGCAGGCCATGTGATTGGGAAAGGCAGGAGTAGTACATTTTCAACGCTGCTCCACACTTTTTAATGTGGGTGCTAATGTTTCTAGCATATTACCTTCCAAATGTTGCAGCACGACATGCTTTATAGGAACTAATGAATTACACAGTAAAAACTAATTGCAACTTACATACTGTTGTGAACTGAGTTTTGCAACATAAAAGCAATCAGCCAGCAATTAAAATGCTAATATGGGGCTGAACCTCATATAACAGTTTGCCAAAATCTAGTGCAACACAGTGTTTCCTGGAGAGTTTTGAACAGATGGGATTTAGTTAGTAGGTAGTCATTTCATCAAGCTTACAAACCTTACCGTGCTGGAGGAGGGTCCCCACCACGTTACATATTTCGAGCACTAGAAATTATGGTAAAAGATCTGCCTAGTGTGATGTATTTTCATTTTTTGACTGGCTTTTTCTATTCACATGTAAATAATTAACAAACTCGTAGCAAGTCAGAAAGGAGTGGTACATAACAGATGCTTTTTCCAAACATGGACATCATGAATTTCTTTTTGTTGTTTTAAACTGAAAGTTCTGAAGAGGACCACAGATAAACTAATATAGATGGACTCCTAATGTGGTGGTGGTCATCATGAAACCTACTTTTGTTTTTAATTATAAAAACTCCTTTTCACAGATTCAGTAATGCAAGATTCTCAATTGAATGAGACAATTACATTTTAATTGGGTTCACCTCCCCCACATCTGCTTTTTCTTCATTACATGACTAATACTAAGACAACTGAAATACATTAATTCAGGTGGGGAATTATTAATTTTCAACATATCAGCCTTGGAGAAATTACCAGTGCTCCTGGAACAAAGCTCCCAGGAAGATGAGGAGCCACAGACTGTGCCCTGTACCCAGTTCTAGCACCAGTCACGTAAGTCCTCCTCTTCCCCAAGGACAAGAAGTGTCTCAGCACAGTATGATCCTGGGAAGGTAGGGAAATATTCTTTAGCAAGCCTCATTCGTTGCAGGTTAGCCTTTAAGTTTGGTCGATCATTATTGGCAGCAACACTGGAAGAACATGGACAAGCTCTGAATTGAAGTAGTAATCTCTTCATAGTAAGTCATCTGCAAACAGAAGCCAGGGAAGGAGACCAGAGTAGGCACTGGGAACTTGGCTGTGTGTACATGGTGATGCCACCCAAAGTCCTATCAGCTGAACACAGGACATGGAAAGTTAATGGGAGACTGAAGAATGTCCCAGGCCTTGCCTGCTTGGATGAAGCTGTCTTTTAGCCATGGGAAATCTTGAGTAATGGGGACTTGGCTCTCAGGTCCTTGCACCCCCCAAGCTCAAGCAAGGCTGAATCACTACCTGGTCCCAAGACATAGTCAGGCACAGACAACTAATACACACATCAAAAATGGACTGAACCATTTCCTTCTCAATCACCAGTGGCTTTTATATCTTCCTTAAATTCTTCCATAAAAAATAAAGCTATTTTTCTCACTTTGCTTTCAGTCCTTTTTCCCGTGAAATGCTCTCCAGGAGAGACCTTGCTTGGAGGACCATGTTCCTTGCTTAATAATCCCTTCATTGCCATTTCATCCTTAGCGACTCCAAACACCTACGTTCCTCATCTCCCCCATTCCAGCCCAAGCTCCAGAGCAATACACGGCTAAAGCTCCCAGCTAAAGCTCAGCAGCAAAACCCCACACCCAGCACAACTTCTGGTAGCTGCGCTCCCCTCCCATGCATCCACCCTAAAAGGAAACAGAACACAAAGTGCAGCAACGGTCTGGAGGCATGACAGATGCCTAACAAGCAGAAGATGCCCCGAAAGGTAAGAAACGCCCCTCTGCCTGCTCTGAAGGATAGCAGAGCTCCTAAATGAGAGGAAATTAGTGGCTGGGGTATGCTGCCATGTTGCAGTGCTGGAGCTCTACCAGCACATCAGATCCAAGGTGTCATTTTGAGCCTATTTTAAATTTATGAAGTAGTAAACCTATGGCTCAGAGTGGCAAAAGGTGAATCGCTATTAAAGGAGTGACCTGGACTCTGAAAGAGGTCTGTCAACAGAGGAATTGGAAACTTAAAGCATGACTTCCCAAATTACTGTTCTGAGATTGCTTTGGAAGAAAATTGCCAGGAGGAGTGTGGGGGGTGAAAGCGCATTACACATAAAATTCTTTTTTGTGACAGCAAGGCAGACCCTCCATTAGCTGGGCTGGGAAAGGAGCAGGTTTCACAAAAACCTTAATATTCATGGAAGCCACAGAGACTTGCCTCTGTCTGTTCCCTCAGGAAACCCAAAGATTGTCAGGAGTGCTTACGATTCATCATCAAAAAAGAAAAGCTCTGGTGTTGACCCTCACTGTGTCAGTACAAACACAGCCTGTCTTTCTCAATGAGGGCTCCTGAGAGAACTTATCACTCTCTACAACTACCTGAAAGGAGGCTGCAGTGAGGTGAGTGCTGGCCTCTTCTCTAAAGTAACAAGTGACAGGACAAGAGGAAATGGCCTCAAGTTACTCCAGGGAAGTTTTAGGCTGGATATTGGGAAAAATTTCTTCACTGAAAGAGTGATCAGGCGTTGGAACAGGCTGCCCAGGGAGGTGGTGGAGTCACCATCCCTGGAGGTGTTCAAGAAGCGTGTAGATGTGGTGCTTAGGGACATGGTTTAGTGAGTTAGGTGGTGTTGGGTTGGACTTGATGATCCTTGAGGTCTTTTCCGACCTTAATAATTCTATTTTAAAAAATAAAAACTGCTCTTCTCTAAGGTCCTCAATACAGGAGCAACACCTTCATTTCACCGCCGTGATCAGGGACTGTGGCTGGGTTAAGGGTATGCCCCAAATTTCACACCACCCTGGGTAAACCACCCAGTGCCATCATCACTGCCTCATTCTGCTTCACCTACAGCACATCCATAAGGAAAGAGACAGTAAAATTCCTAATCCTTCCTTCCAGACACCAAGCTCCCAAGCCTACATGCCTAACACTGACCAATCTATACGTCAGATGGGGCCTATAGCACCACCACCATTTTTAAGTAGTTTATTCATCTTGCAGTAGGTGCAGACACCCCTGTCTGACCCTATTCTTCACTGTTTTATTGGTAACTGTGGCCTCGACACCCAGGCATTGTATAAAGGAGGAAATGGCTATAAATAGCTCTAAGTGGTGAAAGTTGGCTGATACTACAAACACATTAATGAAACAATATTGGTTTATATCTGCTGAAAATCTAACCCTCATAATGTACTACAGATTTAAGAGAAGCTGTAGGCACACACGTTATCTATTTTTTATGAGGCAGAAATAGCCAGAGTACACATTTGAACCATAAACACACTGAATTTAAAGAAAAGTAAATTAAAGCAAAGCTGAGATGTAAGTTGGACATTATAAAAATGATACTGCAACACCTTTCAGTATTAAACTCTGTCGTTCCCCTCCGATGCCTTGCGATGAATATTGCAATAGGACTGAAGATCTCATTTTATTGTGCCCTGGGAGGGAACTGGGTTCAGACCGCCTGCTCTGGGAGCCTTAGAAAGACACTTGTTCAATGACCTCATAATACTTTGCTTTCATGCAAAGCTTCGGGATAAATGGGAACCTGAGCATACCTGAGGTTCTGCTCTCTTATTATTGTACATGTGTACCACAAAACATCCTAATGAGCAGTGAAAGCAGAAAGTTCTCCTCTGATAAGAAAAAAAAAATAACAAAACCAACCAAACAAAAAAAAGTACACTACACAGAAACGTCAAGGAATTTTAAAGGAAGGCACAAAAGCAACCAGATAATCAAAACAGCTCTGTATTTTCCAAATTTACACTTTATTTAGATTAATTCTCATGTGTCTCTCTAATAGCACAGCAGAGTGAAGGGAGAGAGGAAGAAAGGACTTTTGTGGTTAGCAAGGGGACGGCAATAGGAGCTTGATGTTCACGAAAAATATAAAGGAGAGAAAGGAGTACAGTCATGTCAAAAAGAAAAAATACTAAAAAGCACTTTCTTTTCTAACATAAGGTCAGAGCAGGAACCTGGCATGCCATGTTTCACTCCTTTGCAAGTGAGAGATCAAGCAGTAATTCTGCTCATTGCCTCTGGAACAAGCCTCAAGTAAGAAGATAACTCAGAGAAAATCTCACAGCCCGTTCCCTCGCAGGCAAATATTCACCTGAGATTGCGCTAGCAACTGGGGAATTGGCATGTGATGTCAGGGGACACCCTCACACTCAGGGCAATAGCTCTCACTGTGGGAGAGAGAAGCTCGAAGCTGTATTTGGATTCTTCCCCCGAGGTGGAGCTCAGCTGCAGGACATTGGCCCCTGGCTCCCTGTGCACAGCAAAAGTCCCAGGCAGGGGGTTTTACATACACAACGCCTGTGGCATGCAGACATCCCCGTGGCCACTTCTCATCACGAGCACTGTGGGAACCCCGTGCTGCTCATCAGCCAAACCAGAGGAGTGGAGCTCCTGGGGTCAGTGATGAAGCCCAACATTTAACAGAGAAGGGAACCAGGCCACGGTGAAGAAACAGAAACCTGATAAATGAGTTTGGGACTCATGCAACCTAGAAAGTGTAATTGCCCAGACCCTCACCTCTGAGATGGATTACAAAAACATAAAAAAATTACACAAATGGGCATTTTTAATAGGCTTTGGCTGCTATGGCATATCCTCATTCCTGGGTCTTCTCTTCTCAAAACATCCCCAACATAGGGCATTACGGCAGCAGTTGCCAGGCACAGAATTTCTTTTTTTTCAATAAGCACTAATGAGGTGAGTGGAATTAACAGATACAGAGGCACCAGGGACCATGGTGTATTGGCATCAGTAGATAAAGTTTCCTTCTGGTGACCTAAAGATATACAAGCACTGACAAGAAACCTGCTGGAAGAGGAGGCCAGAGCTGTGGGCATGATGTGGAGCCCAATCCAGCCATAGGAAGGGGCTTCAGAGCAGGAGGCACGAAAGAGGGAGAGGGAAAAGTGATCAAACCCGTGCACTTTGAAGAACCAACTCAGTGAGAATTAAACCTTATAAGGCATTTCTGTGTTGCAGTTAACAGTCTTTCAAATGGTGAACCATCCCCACTTCCAAGTAACAGCCCATAATTTACTCAGAAATCACCATCATAGGAGCCAGGGCATATGAAAAATAAAGGTAAAAAACAGAAATGGGCAAAAGGAAAGGATGTTAGCGACAAGCAAGTCATTGACCTTTCCAAAGAAGATAACAAAATCATGGATGAAAAGAGAGAACAGCGAAGGTGTGAGAGAAGGAGATGCTGTGCCAGTGTGCAGCTCCGTTCTGCACTGTAGATGGGCTAGTAAGAAGGAAAAGAGCAGGAACAGAACAAAAATAGGTCAGGAAGTGAAGGATGAGGGAAATACAAGCTATTTGAAAGAAATATATCTAGGGACCGTGACCCGACAGCAGTGGGATGGGACAGTGGGAGAAGAGATAATAGTAACAGGAATGAAAGGAGCAGGGGAAGAGGTACCCAGGCACCAGTGGGATAGCTTTCACCACAAAAGTGTTACAAAAATTTTATTACATACCTTTGTATGGCCATCTGAGAGTTTATCACAGCTGGACAGTGGGTGTGGGAGGTTTTTTTACCCTTACAATAAAATCCTGGTGTATAGATCAAGCCAGGTCACGGTGCGCTGGTTGAAGCCACCGAGTGCCACTGGTTCATCCATGCTCTGGTGGACCCCACAACAGCTGGGGGAGGTGAAGGCAGGGAAATACAAATCAAGCATGTCCTCCATACGTGGGAGTAGCCAAGAAAATGAAGTGAAAGATGGGAAGAACTGAGGTCCCCGTGGAGGGTACTGACTTTGTACAAAAATAATGGGCAAAGTCAGAGAGGTGAGATTTGATGAGGACAGAGATGTCAGGTCAGCGAGATGAAGGCTATAATTGAATACAGCGAGGTGGTAGCAGAGGTAATTAGGGCTCAGTAAGCTGCAAAGGGCACAAATTAAATGAGGATAAAACAGAAGTTAAAGCGCAAAGACAGTCAGTGTGCTGGGTTTCTTTGCCAACGGCAATCTGGCTGATGAAGATCAATTAATTGAATTCAAAGAGCTGGGATGAGCCAAGCCTCCTGGGAAAACAGTTTGGGTTGTAAAGAGGAAGAATAGATCTGGTGAGAGAACACCGGGTGGTGCTAAACAAAAGTAATTTGGACTCGAAAGAAGATAAGAGGGAGCTGCCATGAAAGGAGAAATTAGGAGACAGTGCTGGCAGTGCAGGGAGCAAAAAACACTGAGAGAATTAAAGTTTGAGAAAAGGATCAGAGAACAGGCAAACTGAAAGAAGAAAGGAGAGAAGAGCGCTACGAGAAGTGGGAAGAATAAGGAACATAAATTAATTTGTCGTGTTGTCATGTTGCTACCCTAACCCAGCACCTCACCTCCAGCCTGCTCCCTGGCTCACTCAGGTTTTCCTGGTCACCACCTCTTCTACAGCCCCACGCATGTCTCCCAGTCTCTGCACACAACATCCTCGTGTCAAAGGGGTTTTCCTCAGTTAAGGGAGCTCTGCTGCTGGCTGGGAAGGAGCAGCGCCTCACTCTCGGGGTCTTCCCCAGCTCAAGGTGTACCAGCCCGGACAAGGTGATGAGGCTGCCCTTTTCCCTGCTGCTGCACATCTCTCTGCACTTTACCTCCAACTCGTAATAACAGATAAATGCAGGACTAATCCCCTAATTTCTTGACCGCATGTTAATTAGATTAGCAGCCTAGAAGGACAACACACTGGTGAGATTTTTCACAATCCTGATTCAAATAAAGATAAAAATAGCCATTTAGAAATACATTTTTTCCATGGATATTCACATGCTTCCCTGCACTGTCCAAGAGGTACAGCAAATGGAATTGATCCTAATTCTGCCAAACGCTAATGGTGGATATAGGCCAAAAGCAGAAGTGAATTTACCAACAGAGTGAATTCTGCAAAGGTGATGGAGATCCTTCCTTTCAGTTTAAGGTTCTTGAGAGGACACACAGTAGGTTTGTTTCAAAACTATCTATGTAAGATTACCAGATGCCTCCCCACTGTGGGACTGTAGATAGTGCTGACAGAAAAAATAAATTACTGCTCGAACAGTTTGTATCCCAGCCAATGCACAACACGGATGAAGATAAGGACAAATGGACCCCTGTTTGCGTTATTTTGAGAAAGAGAACACTGAGTATTATACCTTTGCCTTGTCTGCAGACTAGTTCCTGCTGTACCTGGCCACCTCCATAAGGCGCTCTTAGATATGCTGGTCGAGAGCTCTGTTATCTGTATCAGATTCTGATGTTCATGTTATTATTATTTATTTTTTTAATCAAATGGGCTGATCTATAGCATAAAAACAACATGGCCATGAACTGTTCATTTATTATACAGATCCTGGTAACAAGAAAATAGTCAAAAGAGATGAAGCTCCCACTAGGGCAGGAGATGTACACGTCCAGAGCATGTAAACATTGCCTGAGTTCCCAAAACTGGGAATTATTTTTCTCTTTTTTTCTTTCTTTTTCTCTTTTGCAGGCTCAGAACTCTGGCACAGAAAGGACAAAGCACTAAACTATTTGTTTAATGGCTTCAAAGCCTCCTCAGTGAAGATCATATAAGACAGGAATCCAAAGGAGAATATGGCTAATATCTGACCTGAGAAACATGCCAAACCAAAACAGACATTGCTGCTGTTGATTTGGCTGAGAGTGCACGCCCACTGTTATAATTTCTGACTCAGCAATTACAGAGAAATAACCAAAATTGGCAGGGCTGGCACTTGCTGTTGCCCCTGGACAGCGAGAACTGTGATGGAGCCTTTCGATGGACTCTCAGCACAGGATCATCCCTCATAGTCCCAGCTTAACACAATGCCAGAGAAGACTTGTAACTTTGGCTGCTTTGTGTCCACCATACAGTGGAAAATCTAAAGACTGAATCTGTTTTTTCTCCTCAACAACTGGCTTGAGTCTCCAGTACTACTGTGGTTAGATTCACCCAGGTTACACAATCAGTCCAATTTATATTCCCAAAACAAAAGACAGAAGTGCTCTGACCAGAGTCCATATTTTCTGTCTGATTGCTTTCCATTTCACACTCCTTTGTTTTAATTACATTTTAAGATTAAATACAGAGATTGTCGTCAGTTGCACTCAATGTACAGATTTAAGGGTCATAGGAAAAGGAAAGGAAAAAGGAACCAGAGGTTCCCTGTGGTTCCTATAACGTGCCCAGTCAAGTGTTGAGTGAGTTTTAATAGAAATCTGTCTTGATTGTAATTAAAGGAAGAATTTGCTGAATTAATTCTTCAGCTGAAAAGTACGGGCTTTTAATTTTTTTACATGCATTGAGCCTAAAAAGGCTGATTCTGCAAAGCTTTCTTGACCTCACTGATTGCAACCAATTACAAGATGAATGGCCTGGATTTAAAAGTATCAGCATGCTGCAGCGGCTGGCCAAGTATGTCTTAGCTCAACAAGGAGATGACGGGGAGGAAGAGGACACATTACGGATTTTATGATGCCTTTCATTAAGGCAATAAAAATCCTGCTTGGCTAGACAATAAGCTCTTTTTTTTTAAATTAACAAATAACAAAAACAAAGCTAACACTTACTTGATTTAATATTATTTAATTAATGTAATTATTAATTATTTAAAAGCTGTTCTGTTTCTTTGTTCTTGTTCTCAACAGAACAGAGAAAGATTTGCACACAATCAATGTGGTACCAGCAGTCCTGCAGCTCCGTTTCAGTGTCCCCTCTTGTACGGCTTCAAGAAGGATGCTACCCACAACGGCCAGTAACATTGCGAATGGTGCTTTCCCAGCTGAACTGGGGAGGAGCAGAGGGGCTCACAGTACAGAGAATGGCTGAGGGAATTTGTAACGTTATACTGCATCTTGCACAGCTCTTACATTAGAGCTCATACATAACCTTTGCTGTGTTGCTATGAAAAACCCAGCAGCCACACCTGGTAGAACAGCTTTCAAAGCTCCAGAGGATGCCAGAGTGAAACTCATGGGGAAACAACAATTTTCCAACATTCAGATCTTGTCTGGAGGTCCAACAGATGTCATGCTAGTGGTTACACAGTGAACTTTATGACCTCTTCCTCTTGAAACCTTTGGTGGCTATGAAATCATCTCTCTGGCAGTAAACACATTTGCATTTTTTCAGAGCATGAACCTGCTCATAACTAACTGGGCACTAACCTGCTCATATATCTCCTTCGACTGTCAAAGGAGCAGAGGTTACTAGCTGCACCATAAACCTGTCCACTTAGCTACATGAACCCGACCACAGACAGCAAGTGACTTCTGGGTTTACGTGGAGGTGTCTAATTCCTTTTCCCTTTTCAAGTCCAGTGAACAATTAGGTGATGGCATAAAGGAGCTTTGCAGCTGAAGAGGGAAATGAAATATCAGGACAAAAAATACACATATCATGCTAGAAGAAGAAAATCAGAATTACCTTCTGAGTTTTATGAATATGGTGCACTGAACAAGAAAGAGAATACAAAGATTTTATTTTTTTTCACTCCATCTTATGCAGTTTTTCATCCCACCCTTATTTATCAAAATCTAGTGGCAACCCTCAAATACATTTAGGCAACTTTCATGGATGGAAATTCAAACTGAAAAGCCTTCTAGGCAGAAATTAAGTGATGTGGCCAATCTCTGTCAGGGTCCCCAGATGACAGAATTGTGATGCCTTGTTCCACAGTGCTTGGAGGAGTGGACATTCTTCCCTTGCTGCTCTCTGTACAAAGAAAGTTTAGTAATTTAGGGTGATTGCTGCTCTTGAGTCTCATGCTCACAAGAGGGAGGAACAGAATTCAATAGGCAGTTGTAACCTTCCCCCACAATTTTTATTCTGCACTAGCCCAGTAAAATCCTACCGAATTATTTTTAATCAGTTCTATGGCTTGAGAGACACTCCTACAGAACACTACTGACTCCCAGTTCAGAGTGAGTGATGGGAATAAAGCAAGCCACTGCTGAAAGTGGCACTCTCCACATCTCAGCCTTAAAAGCAGACACAGAGGAAATGAGTTATCTGACATTTTCTCATCCCTTATTAGCAATCACAGCGCCAGGGCAACCTGTGTCTATGCTCTTATACTAAAGAGTTACATTTCCTAAAACTACACTCTGCTACTTTTTGCTTCTTCCACCTGAAGGTTGTTTCCCTACAGCACTAAACAAAGTAGGAAATCACAATTACACTTTAGAAAGGGCAAAGTGGAAGGACCTTTCCACCTCTCACCCAAAGATTTTTCACAGTTGAGGGCTTCCAAAACAGTCAGATCTAATAAATGGTGTGACTCGTAGCTAATGAAGTGATATTGGCATCACAAAATAATAGAGCTGAGTAAATTCAACAAAAAAAAAAAAAAAAAAAAAAAAGACGGAGTCAGTAGAATAGGCACCAGCTTTGCAAAGCCTGAAAAGTTTCATGGTATCTTAACAGCCTTTTTTTTTTGTTCTTGTTGAAATGACAAGGAAAGCCAGCCAATTTCAGACAAAGTCCCCATTTACGTGAAGTTGCCAACTCTCCCTACTAGAACCACATGTTCCATTAAACCAAGCACACAAAGGACTCCCAGTGGACTGACATCAGCCTAGTTTTGAACCAGAGCCCAAGGTCATTGATGGAATATTTTAGCCCTCCATCCTTAGATTTTCAACAGGGCATATGCCCAAGGAAATGTCTTCTCCAAACCGTACCTCACTGCAGCAAGTGACGCTGCTCAGCTGCAGTTCGCAACATTCTTCTGCGGGCTCTGTGCTGTGCATCTAAAACACAAACAGTGCTTAAACAAATGGACTCAAGTTAATTAAATCAATAGCCCAAGCAAATTACTTTTCCAAGTGTAAGTTTTATTAAGCATTATTTTACTTCACTGGGAGTCTATTAGCAGGACAAGGAACCAGGTATAGTAGTGAGCTAAACACAAAGCACAGAGCCTTCTGGGAATTTCTTTTTCTATTTGCCCCATATGCTTTCACTAGGCCTGTTACTCCATTAAGTGCCTTTACAACGTCCTCCCCTGGTTTACCTAAACTAATATAAAACAAGATCACTAATGAGATGCATTGCACTTAGACTTCTATTTATACAAGAACAGGAAAAAGAAAACAAAACAAAAACAAACCCCGCCACAGTTAGAGCATTAATAGCTGGTTTTATTAAGACCATGTAGCCACACAAGTATAGCATGTTAGTTTATCTCAGCAAAGCGACAGTTTTTACCTCTTTCCTGCTGTCTTGAGCAAGAGGTATAGATTAAACTCATATTGCCTGTAGGTCCCTCTCAGGATGGTCATGGACGATTCCCCCAGGAAGAAAGATGAGGCCACCTTTCAAATGTGACTGACAAAGTGAGAAGTGCAGACCCAACACTTGTGGGAGGAAGCGGGGATATCAGACAACAAGACTTTGGATGTCTACAGTGAAGGTCTTTAAAGCTGAGCCCATCACTCCGGTGTCTTTGCACAGTTAATGGACACGCTTCATCTGATCCGTTCTGGACATCTGCTTCATGGTGGACACCACTGAAGATTAAGAGAGTGTAAGTACAAGAAGATCCATCAAGGGTGCAGGTGGTGCAGCCAGGTGGAGACCTAGAGGCCAAAGAAACCCAGGGACAGGGTCAAGATGCAGAAATACTGAGGCTGACAGGGCAGGAAGCCACATTTCATTCTTTATACCAGACAATAGCACAATGATCACAGGGACTCATGCAACACAGTAAGCATCGGGGAGAGCTACATCAATGAATGAATGGCCATCACGGTTCAGACAGTCATCATGATTCCCGTCACACTTAAATCCAGTTGGCAGAATAGATGGTGCTTCTTTTCTTGTAGCCCTTAGTACATATGTGGATTGCACATTCTTCTACTGATCAAATGAAGCTCCTCTCCACAGTTGTGCACCCTTCAGAATAAAGCAGAGGTTAACCTGAAAGGAGGGACTGAGAATACATAGCAGATGTGGAGGACCGCAGGGAGAATTAAAATGGTTAGTACTAGCCCTTCTGGCAAGACATTTGGTGGCCAGTCAAATTTCAGCAGAAAGGATTTCTTGAGGATGGTGAATATTTCCTTTGAAATTGCCTGCTCATGTTAACTTCTACAAATTTATCAGCCATACTTTTCTTCTCAGAAAAAGGAAAATAAATTCCCTTGACAGATGATTGCTTTCTTGATTTGAAGTAAGGAGTCACACGACTTTTTATCTCACACTTCTCAGCCTTAAATCCTGCTTAAGCATTCTAGTTTTGTAATCAACCTGTGTGGGTATAAGCAGTAAGCTTGTTTTTTAGATGTTCTTCAATTCCCAAGCAATCACCTTCCAGGGTATTGCAAAGATGTCCACTGCTGAAGGGAAGAGCAGAGGCCAGGCAAGCTGCCCAGATGCAAGGCTGACACTGAACAGGACTGGCTGACAGTTCAGTCCCCATTCCCTCTACCAACAAGCCCCATCATTCTTGGCCACAAGAATGATGAGTTGAACTGACCATCCTGTCAGCATCATCTCCTGTTGCAGTACCACATGTATTTATGTCACCTGCAGAACATATTGTCAGTGCTATAGTCATTTATTTTTGGATCCTCTGGAATGTGGGAAGTGAGAAGAAAAAAAGTCCTGGGGAAAATCTCCTCATGGCCAAAAAATTGGTGGCAGCAGTACTGTCCTCTTTGGCATGAGAGCCACAAGCGTCTACAGAGAGTTCTGGGAAGGGTGGATAGCATAAGGTTTTGCTGGAAACCCTGAGCAGTGCAAGAAAGATGGTTTTCCAGAAGTGGGGAATGGAAAGATGAAAATGAATTTGAAATGGGTAGCTGGAGCTCTGAATTTAATATACCGGGGTAAGGGAAAAAAGTGAAACCCAGATGTGCTGAGCTGCAACCCTAGGGGGTAGGGATGAGGGGAGATGGATTTGATAACCAGGAAGGAAGCTGAAGGTCACAAGGGATTTTGATGAGGGAAGTACTGAATCCAAACTGTCTGGGTGACTGCTTGGGCTGAAGCACTAAGGAAAAAAAAAATAGACACATCAGCACCTAAGAAAGGGACCTAAAAATCATAACATTCCTCCTGCACAAAAATTTCCAAACTCCCTAGTAAAAATCTTTCCTGGAATGGGAGGCAGAAGGGCAGGTAACAGTGGAAAGAGGGAGTTTTCTTAAATAACTATGGCAATGTAAGAGATAATTTCTTTCCCAGCCACTGAAAAATAACTCCACAATGTGGGGAAGGAAATTGGTCATCCATACAGCGGTACTCACCCATCCTTATTTCTTCTCCTCTGTGCTCTTCTGTATTCTCTGAACGGCAGTATATGAAATGACTCCTGTAAACAAAGTGCAAGCACTTAACTGAAACAGCCTCCAAGTCTAGTTAGTGCCACTCGTGATACACAGCCGTGACTTTGGCAGAAACTCAGATCATTAACAAAATTTAACCCCCTGCTACAGAATGCCTTTGGGCTCTCGGCAGTCGTCACCATCCATTACTGGCTGTCTGCCTGTCAATAATTAAAATGCAATCTAAGAAATAATGAGAAATTACTGCTTCTGGATGCTTTCCTGATAGCTGAGCAACAGTTGCCTTGTTCTGAGCTGTAGGAACTTTCACGCGGCTGCTACCCTGGAGTGAGGGAATGGCGAGGTTGGGGAAAAGAGCTACAGACAGGGACAGAGGCACAGCTCTTCTGGACAGGTTTTTCTTTCTGCCTGATGGTCTCCAAAGCTTTCCCCGAGGTTTATTAACTCTGTGACCCATTTCACTGCCTAAGTGGTTCACCAGGGACAAATATGCCCAGATGTTTATGTGCCATTGCCCCAGCGAGCAGCGTTTGATGAGAGCAATCAGGGAACCGGAGATAACAACCTCAATAGCTACAACTCAAACCTAATCTGAGCTACAGGAGAGCAAGGGCTGCGTACAGCACAATCCTGATTACAGGGATTTATACTCAGCCTCTGGGAAATGGGAAGGGAGTTTTGCTGACTCCCAAGAGAGGGAGGGACTCCCTCTGCATCCCACCTGGATGTGATTGAGAGTTATTTCCCTCCAGGGATGAGGGATAGGGCACAGGCTGAGAAAATGAGAGGGGAGAGGATCTCAGCAGCAGCCAAGCATGCAGAAGGGGTTGAGTCTTCATTAATGTGCAAACTTCCTTGAAGTAAGGACAGGGGAAAGCCCTTGCTCACAGCATCCGTCTATTATGTTAAATGAAGCCTCTTCCTTCTCATCTGTATTTGCGCTGCTCTAATGTCAGGCTGCCAGGGAGACAAACTGTGCACATTTGGTGCTTAACTTTTCTTCATAAATCCTGCTGTACAGCCTTTATTATTATTTGTGCTTCAATTCTACCCAGTCCATCAGCGTGCCCAGTTATGACCTGCCCAGGGAGACCAGACAATTCACGGCACACCAGCTCGGGCAGGGTGGAGGCATCCCACGGCTCCCTGCCACGACACCCATGCTCCCGCTCCCATCTCTTCCTATTACTCTTTATGCGCTTGGTCCTTCCATTGAATCTGGGTTTTGTGCCAAGTTTTTCTGCTCTGAATTGCCTCTCATTTCATTTTTCTCTGTCCCATTTTCAGATCTCCCCAATTTGCTGTCTCAAAAGTTTTGTATAGAGTTGCACAATGTCCCCTGGGAGGACAAAGCACTTACCTGTCTCTCTTGTGAATCTCTGGCACCCAAATTTGGTGCCGTCAGGCACCATAAATGCTTTGGTAAATTTGGTTTTGTGAAGGAGGAATGCCAATGTGACTTCTTTGCACGGTTCCTACCTTTTCCTGCTGCTGCTGCAGTGCCACCATCCAGCATGGTTTCATTAGGTCTAAGCATTTTAAAATTCTGTATTAAATTCCTAGTACAGACTTACTTAACACATGATTAAGGAACTAAAAGGAAACTGCAGCAACAAGCATTTTTTTTCCACTAAAGCCTCTATATAGAAAAAATTGATAAGATGTCAAGTTTTTCCTTTAACCAATTTATCTTCCCTGCACAGTTAATAGTAAGATCATCTTGAATAACTAATCCACAGCCCTAAAGTGGAAGCTATCATTTATTTTAGCATTTTGCATTTAAACAAAATGATATTAAAATTCAGCAGGACATGATATGTAACATAATAACCTATGGTAATATAATTCTAGTCCATGTAGCAATCATTCCCACAAATAATCCAATCATGCACAACCAACATAATTTATAGCAAGTTTTATTGTATTTACTGTTATGATATGACTAACGTCAGTAATGAAAAGAGTAAATGCTCTTGGCTTTAAAGAACCGATTAGCTGAACCTCAAGCATTCACTGGCAAAAATTTAATTTGCTTTAGTACATCAGCTTTGTTATATCATCAAGGCTCTCGACTTTTACTGAAACACCAATGTATCTTTGACAGCTATTTGAAGGAATTCACTCCTAAAGTTTATTGATTAGTGGAATATAATCCCTAGTAGGTCAAACAGGACTATCTTTACTCTTACAGAATGTGAAAACAGTATCTCAACTCCCAGAGAGCCAGTCGATCCTATCTAGTCTTTAATTGTATCTCAGTCTAACCACGGAAGGCCCCCAGATCTGGACTTTTCCTGCAGAAAGGGCTTTTATCAGCGTGGCAGGTCTGCCTAGGGATGACTTGCAATACTGGCCCCACACTGATGACAGCACCAGACTTTTTTTTACATAAATCTGGAGTATGGCTGCTGACTCCAACACCATGATCTGTGTTTGTGAAGATAAGAGAATAAATCACCAAAATAAAAAGTATACATATAAGAAAACCATAGAGTGCTGGCAGTAAAGAGGGTATATTGTCTGCTTGCTCTTTTGTTCTACATTTTCCCTGTGCAACTTTTATTGTCTGTGCCAAATACAGGATTGGATGAACTTTTTTGGTCTGACCTCGTATGGGCATTCTCATGTCTTTATGAATTGCTGGTTCAGTAGAGATTATAGTAGAAACTACTTCACCCCCTTCACACTGATAGCATGGTTTGCCTCATATTACACGGACAAGTTAACAAACCAAAAAGGTCTAAGTGGGATATTTTTTTATTTTTTTGGAAAGCTCTTCTGTACATAAGACAGTCATTTGAAGTAGCACCACATGAAGTGGTGGAGTTGTTGGGTAAGCTCTCCAGGGATCTTCATCTAGTATAGGGCAGTGTGAAGTCTGCAAGACATTGGTAATCTTTAGGAGGTTTTCAAGCACCTCCCATAAAATGCTTTTCATCAGAAGACTGCCACTGGCTGAGTAGGTTTTGGATCAGGCACTAGTGTGTGAAAGGTTTCAGTCTTCTGGAGGAAGAAGTCACCAGGAGGGAAAGACATCAAACTCCTCCTTCCCTGGAAACACAAATCCCGCACACACAACCCCTGTAACTGCATGCTGGAACCTTTTGCAGCAATGAGGAAAATTAACACATCATTAATATGCGAACAGCCGAAGGCAACTGCCCTTGGCTGCCCCAGGGGGACCCCAAAACACGCCTGTTACCACACAGCCATGCCTGAGCTGGGCATGGTTGAGAGACAAGCTGAGGAAGACAAAAACCACCAATCCCATCCTCCTTGAACTGTCCATGCAATAAAGTTTCTCTCTAACTATTAATGTTTGGAAAAGTTATGCCAACTTACCTAACATGACAGTCCTTTAGTGGGACTTGACAAGCAGCCTTGATGACAGGAATGTTACCTGTGAATACCGCAGAAGCTGCTACCTACATTGAACAGATGATAGCTGCCTCATATGCCCAGTAGCTAAAAAAAACTGGTACATGCTGCCTGCACCAGCCCAATAGGCCAGATGGTGCAGCTGTAATGTTAACCTGTCAACATCATCTAGCCTTTCTCCTTACGACTGTTTTTTCAGTGCAGGCTGGAGAAGCCCCAGACACGTCTCAGCGTTACCCAGGGGAATAACGGCACGCAGATCTCTGCTGACATTAGATGACCACCACAGACATTGTTCCTTAACCTCTTCAAATAATAAACTACTTTCTCTCTGCTTTATTGGCTGTTTCTTCCAGCCTCAGATTCTTTACCTCAGGGCAATAATTACTCATAAAATTTCCTTTTCAAATTGAATTGTTCCTGTGCTTTGCATTTCATTCCTTGTCTGTCAAGCTCTCTTTTGTCTTCCTGACTTGTTTGACTTGTGCTTTACATCTGCAACTGCTTTGCAATTAATCTGCACTGCAACAATTTTCCATCCCTGTTGCTTTGTTCATTTTATTGGTTATACCTTTCAATCTGCTCGCCTGATCTGTTATGATTTGCCTGGAAAAATGCCTGCCCAGGTGATGATGTAACAATATCACAGCCCTAATTTTCCAGGAAGCTGAGAACACAACTCTCCCTTCAGTTCCTGGGAACTGCCATGATTTAGTGAGTCTGAAAATAATCTGAGATTGTATCTACATCACACCCTGACAAACAGAGGAGAAATGCCAAAGCAAACGACGACCACCTGGGCTCCAGAACAGCACAGCCCTACCTCTGAGTACATTCGTTTTGCTAAGAGGCAGAGATTATAAGCTTGGTCTTATCACTGTGCTAAGAGCAATAAATAACTCTTAGGGTCTGAGCTAGTATCTCTGCATGACTCCATAGCCCACACGATACGTGTCTGCACCAGATAACTCCACATTAACCTGCTGATGTTTGCACTGAAATCAGCTACAAGGCGTAGACTTGGCGAAAGGCCAGACAGATCAAGCAATGGTCTTCTGGTGTGGCTCTGCACTAGGGAGGGGTGCAAGGGGGTAAAGGAGACATGGCTGGTTTTGACAGCTCAGGCAAAAATGAAGAAGAGGAGCTACCAGTCCCCTCCTAGATAGCTGTGTCCCTGGCCCACCGATCACCACCAGCAGTGTAAGTAAAGGGGGCTGCTGTCACAGCAACCTGCTCTGTAGAGGTGTCCCAAATGTGGCATTCAGCTCACAGCCCTGGGGAAGTCAGGCTGCCTGGGCACAATGCCATCCCTGCATTGGTGAAAATCTTGACAGATGCTTCACATGGCAGAATGTCCACCAGAAGCTTGGTTACTGCAGATAACTAACTAGTAAGCAAGTTTGCAGAATGGGAGGAGTGGTTGATGCACTGGAGGGCTGTGCTGCCATCCAGAGGGACCTCGAAGGCTGGAAATGGGTCAACAGGAACCTCACGCAGCTCAACAAAGGCAAAAGCAAAGTCCTGCACCTGGGGAGGAACATCCCCATGCACCAGTATATGCTGGGAGCCAACCGATTGGTAAGCAGCTGGGCAGAAAAGGCCCTGGGGGTCCTGGTGGACGTGAAGTTAAACATGAGCCAGTTCAACAGCAATGTGCCCTTGTAGCTAAGAAGGTAAATGGCATCCTGGGCTGCCTGAGAAGTATTGCCAGCAGGGGATGGCACAGTGCTAAATATGGGTAGTACTGGTCTGAAATGTTGGTTGAACAGGGTAGAAACATTCTGACTCACCCAGTAGGCACCCAAACAGCCTTCCTCCACTACAACCCCTATCTACACTCCCCTATCACTCTGTGTGCCCCTCTCAAAGTCCAGCGCAGAGCAAGTCAGGTACAGTCTACAACAGACCTTTGCAGAAGCAAGGCTTCTCAAGACAGGAAGGAAAAGATGTATTTTTTTCAAAGAACACGTATTTGCAATTCTTGTCACTGTGAACAAGCCAAAGGTCAGTTCTCACGTCTGCACATCTCCCCAAGATATGACCCAGATATAGCTTTCTCCACTTAAGAATGCAGCAGCTGCACTGTAGCTGCCCTTTGGTCATGCATTTCTTAGGTTCACAGATTTGTAATGCCAGAAGGGAGCATTATGACCGGTGAGTATGACAGCACCATAACACAGGGCATAACATTTCACCTGGTAACTTGTAACTGAGTAAAGCTTACCAAGAGAAATCCAGTAGAGACAGGGAACCCACAAAATCATTAGATGTAGTATTACCAGGGCTGTTAGATCATAAAAAAAGTGATTTGTTTTGTTACCCTGAGTATGTCCAGCTTGAAGTTCCAGGCACAGGATCTCACTTTGGTTTTACCTGCTCCTTTCACCAGTCCTCTGCCTTCAGTAATTTTTTCCTTACATAGGTGCTTACAGTTTGTAAGACACATCTTTATTAACCTTCCTCTTGTAACCTTCCTCTTGTAAGTAAGCTTTTTTTTCCTAAACTCATCATAATTTCAAAAAAATATTTGCAGTTATTCTAGTAGCAATTACTACATTGCGCCTTTATTCAGACCCCAGGACCATTTCTGACCAATGGGTATATTATTGCAGCAAACAGTGGCAATATCACTTTCCTCCTTCTACTCCGTTTTCCCCTGGTTACACATCCTAGGCTCCCATTAGCTCTCTTAGCCACACGATTATATCGGACAATCATTGTACACTGTTTATTGACCGTGACCTCCCATCCTCTCCCCGAGTCAATGCCTTCCAGGAGGCAGCCCCACATCCTGTAAGCTTTATGCACGTTTCCACTTCCCAGAAGCATATGCTGGCATTTGGTTACATTACAAGCACTTGTTATTTAAATCATTCCAGCTTACAAAAAGATGTATAACTGTCCTTCCCTTCTCGTTATTCACCACTGCCAGCTATTGCTCCAAACTGCAAACCTGGCTAGTAACGAGCTGATCTTTTTCTTCAAATCATTAATAAATGCATTGCACTGAGCTACACCATGTGTATAACTATTCACCAAGGTCTCCTGATAAGTCAGCTTTTTCAGACATTTTGCATCATTTAATATGCCATGATATTGTGAGGTTTAATAAATGGCTTAATCATCCTTTAATATCACCGGTCTTACATCTGAAGACTCACACAGCACATTGCTGTTACCCTCTCCCCAAAGTCATTAGTCCAAATTTATGTTTTCCCCAAGACACACATACACCAAGGATTACTTTGGCCCACAGGCATTTCAAGAGATACATATCCTTCTCTTCCAGGTTGTGTGCTATAAACACCAACACAATTTTAATCTAAAGCCAAACAGAGTAAGATTACACAGCTCTGTGCGTGTGCCCATACACATCTACAAGCACGTGGGATATATGCATTAGCCAGATGTGTGGGTATGCAATCCTCACCCACGTCTCTGCGCAGATGTATTACACCAACATATCACAAGCAGAGCAGCACTCTGATTAGGACTTGCAGTGACAGATGACCAAAATCCGTCGCTTGGACTGTGCACAGCTCACAATACTTCACCGGACTGGTACATGATATCCTACCTTACTAGAGGAATGGTCAGTACTGGGCCGGGTGTAACCAAGGAGCCTTCAGCAACCTGTACTTTAAATATGCAGTCAAATCTCCAGCCCTACCTGCTGGCACGATTATCCTGACAATTTGTCACTATCTGTTATACACCCCATATTTTCAGGGTGCATCAGGGTGATGTTTCATATTACGGATACGTTCCTACGCAGTTTCTCAAAGGCCGTTCACATTACAGATGTGGCTGTTCAGTGCTTTGACTTCCAAAACCCCCTATTTGGCTTTTGCAATTTCTTTCTGAAGTTTGTAAGCCAAAATCAGCCCTTGGCAACATACAGCCCCATTGGCTGCAATTGGGTGCTATCACCTCGGATCTCCATCTGAACCCCAACTTTATATTTTGTGGTAACATCCTTCTTGGCAGGGTCAGATGAAAATTTCAAAAGCCCATTGATGGCTGGACAGCACGAGGCCCCATGAGTTACAAGTCAAAATTTTGTGGGCTTGAACAGGAGTTCTCCTCCTAAATAATTCTGATGCTTTGGAAAATCTGTTCTTTCCACCTGTCTTTTGTTAGCACCAGGATCCCCTGTTCCTGCAGAGGTTCTGTTTCAGTTGCTGCTGTTACGTTGCTAGTGAATATGTTGGGGGAATAAATGGTTGATCTGTTTATTTTGATGACTCCGCTCAATGCATCTGGATAGAAAGATACAGAGAATTATTGTGTGATTATGTATTCTTTGGCATTAATCTCAGTAGCTGAAATGAAATGTTGGGCTATTATGAAGTGTGAATGAGCTTCTAATGTGATAAGGAAGGTTAAGATTTGAGCAGTGGCTTGGTTTTCTCGTTGTTTGTCTTCAGCATGCCAGATGGTGTGTCACTGGGCTTTTATTGGTTCTTTATCAATTTTATTAGCCATATGATTTGATTGATCTTATTTTGCCTCAGAAAAAATCAATTCAAGAAATATAACTTACAGAAGTAACTCCCCACCTTAAAGAAATAGAAGGGCCTAGCAAGCATAAAAAAGCGTCAGAGTGCTTAGAGGGGCTCCAAAACACGTACACCAACAGGCCTGTCATTAGCCAGTGAGGCCACTGGGAGAGGGAGGAAGAAGGATGTGCTTCATCAGATTGGAGGAGACTGCTCCTGGAGATGCAGCGGAGAACAGGCACCAAGGCACAACAACCCTGCAGAAATAGCAGTGCAGCACCTGCACTCTCTTTTTCCAAAAATAAATCCTTTTCCCATTCCATACTGGAGTATAGTTGAGGCAAATTTTTATAACGTACACATCCTAAATTAGGGGATACAAACACCACTCAGCTCAGGCTTTTCTACAGTAGAAAATGGGCACAAACAAGCACCAATAGCAATAGCAACAGCAGCGCCAACCCTAAAGCCACCATGGGTGTTTACAAACTGCTCCATAAACCTCACTCGGTGCCAGGAGCAAGCAAGTGCTGAGCTACGTGGTTTTATGCCTCACACCCTGCCCAAATAGTGCCACCAAGCTAGAGGTCTGGGGATGGAATAGCTTCTTCCACACCCTAAGAGGCAGGGGTTTTTCAGTTGCACTTGTGAGAGTACACATCCTCACATCCTGTTCACAGCCACACTCTCCCCCAGCATCCAGGCCTTTTCAAAACAGCACCTAACAGCTTCCTGATAAGAAAGAGTGTTTCATAGTCAAGGTTAAAGCAGGAAATCAAAAACGAGCATTGCCCCCCTCCCCACAGTCCAAATAAAACAGTGAGAGAGGCAAATAAAACCCTCAGTCAAGAGAAGGAAGGAAATGCTGATGGAGAGAGTGTGAGTGAACATTATGAATCCCATTACACTTCTATCTCGCGGAGCAGATTGCCGCGGGCAGGAATTTCTGACATACAGTCTAACTTGCTGTAAAGTCTTATCACATATAAAATTGCAGTAATCATAATGCCAAGGAATGAGACAATGATAAATGAAAAAGCTTTCAGAAGTTAATGTTCACAACACACTGCCAGCAAAACACACAATCTATTTAATTAGTAAAATGCCATGAGATGCTGTTCAATTCTCTGTTCAGAGAGACTGTCGAGTAAATATGCAAGAGTGTTATCATACAATGAGATGACTACATTAAAGATTAAAATATATGTGGCTGGTGAGATGCAGACGCTGCATATTAAAATAAACACATTGCATCATAAATTTAACACACTTGACATCATAATGAGCAATGAAAACTATGTCACCTATGAAAAGAGCTGCAGATCCTTCAGAACCAGCAACACTAACTGCTGCAGAGTCACATTGAGTTTCCTGGCCTCTGATCTTGCTACTCAGGTAGTCCAAGGCCACCAGAAAAGCCAGTGGTCTAAGAAGAACCAATGGGTCTTTGTTTGGATGGAAGGAATCAATCATTCATCCATGCCATGGTGTCAATTCTCTAGTCACAGCTCATTGCTCCTTTTCTGGGCTCTTTGCTTCGTTCCACACCTCAGTGTAAATAGTAAATTCCACACTAAATCAGATACACTCTCACCAGCCTCAGCCTTTCCTAATTGCTCTTCCACCTTCTTCCTCTCATGCACAGGGACCAACAAGAGCCTTAGTCTGCTCCTGGTGGAGGTGTAACTCTGGTTGCAATCTCCACCACATACCACCTGCAACAGTTCCCTGATACTCCAAGCCAGGAACAGTCAGATATTCCAAGCTCCTACTTCTTTGGCCACAGACTCTCTCTAGCATCTCACAACAGCTAAAAATACTCTTAAAATGGGATTTACACTTCACAAGAAGCCCTGAAAATTAGCCTTAGCCATCATGAAATTCCCCAGTCTACACAGATGCCAGGAGGTAACACTTATTCTGGGCAAGCTCACCTGTGCCAACATGGAAATCTCAACCGCCTCTGTTGTGCCGGGCACAATTGACTGTGGAGGGCTCATCACAGCATTGCTGAGGTTCCCTGGAAATGGATGAATTAGGAGCGATGAAAAGGTCACAATGGCAGACTTTGATGCAGCAGCCACTGTCATCACTTCAGGTCCCTGTGCATATTTTAGACCTTTCTGTTGCATTTTTCACAGGCGGCACAGATTATTTAATATTCATTTGACCCCATGTAGTCCTTAGGCTGTCTACCTGCAGACCACATATTCTGCTCTATAAGCAGTAACTTTGATTTAACACTGCTAGTGTCTCTTCCTAAATCAGTTTTGATGTCTCCAATGCCATACCATCATATGTCTGTTTTAGCGAGTGATGCTATGATTCTCAGTGAGCAATCTGGTTCATCAAATAATTACCGAGGTGAGGGAATAGGTTATCTTTAATCGGTGATTTATGCTTTTATGAGTAAAGCAGATTAAAAGCACAGCACAGCATATTTCAGTGTGTGGTACACATCTACTACTTTTAGGATGTGAATTTGAGTGGATATGTTTTTCTCAATTCCAAAATTGACTGACACATCAAGAAAATGTCACTTCATTGGGAGACAAACAGAAATAATCCAACCAGAACAATTTTTATTGATAAAGTAGAACAGGAAAATATCAGGGTCACTTATCATTTTGTATGGGGGGAACAGGCAATGAAATCTTTATTGGAAAATTCTCTCTGACAGGAATGCACTTAATCTTGTCCGAGATAACACAGCCACAGTAATATATTGCTTGATATTTATAATAGCTACAGTAGATAGTCCTACCCAAACATGCTGTATCAGCAGTTCACAAGGCTTAAACGACTTCATGTCAAATGCCTTTGCAGATTTCATTTCTCCCTATTTTTTTTTTTGCCAGGAAAATCCAGTATCTAAGCATTTCTTATGTACATATTGCAAATTCTCAGCCTTAAGACAGAATACAAATGGTGTGATGTGCTCTAGATCACACAGGTTTTGATAAGATTCTTGCAGCTTCAGCAGCTGCTTCTGCATGACACGATGGGCTACGGTTTCAAAATAGTGGATGGGATTCCTTCAGCAGACAAAATGCTACCAGAAATGCTCATACCACTTGCCTCTAAAGGTGTCTTCCACTCTGTTTTTTAAGTGGTTTAAGCCTTTGAAAACCAAACTGCCTCTGCATTGCTCCAAAAAGACGCCTCTCTTCTTGCTGTCACAACAATGACTCCTCAGCAAAATGTCAAGTATGGTCAGTAACCCACACAGTCTGATGACATCCCCACCTCCGAGGCAAGGAACTGTCTCTATAAATGAAGCTGTGATTTGTGCAGTATTTTATACATTGTCTTTCAATCATATTACAATATTAAAGTGACCTTATCTTTCAGTCGCTGAACTGGAAGGAATCTAAGCCAACCTCCTCTGACAGATATTTGTCTATAGCTGTTGACAAATACCTCCAACATTGACAGATCTACATCCTTCTCAGTAAATCTATTCAGTATGTTATTACCAAGCTTTCTGTGATGTCAATCTTAAATCCTCCTTGATGCAACCAAAATCCATCATTTCTCATCTCATCCTCCAGGGATTTGGAAAACAAGTCATTCATGGTAGCAGTCCTCTGTGTATTTAAGGACTAGCACTACTCCTCTTCAGTCTTTTCATACTTAGGCTGAACAACTGTGTTCTTCTAAATCTCTCTAGGTCATATTTTCTATTAATTTACAGTAGGATTCAGCTCCAGATGAATGGACCTATATGTAAGTGACTACCCACAGCTCTACACATGGAAGCCAGGTGTCTAAGATCCCAGCGCAGTCGATAGTCAACCAACATTTTAGAGAATGACTCCATGCAGTGTGAAGCAGTCATCTCCGTTCCTACATCATCACCAGCTATGAGAGCTCAGATATCTGCTTCATTTGCAGACACTTACAGTGTAGCCACAAAATCGTTGGTGTCTAAACCAGGTATCAAACGATCCTCACATCCTTTTCATTGTTTTCCACTGAACCAGTGGAGTCAAGTTTCTGAGGCAGCTCCAAGACTTCCAGCCTGCACCACTTGGCTTATCTCTCTCAACAATTGCATTCTATAAGTTTCCTCCCAAATTAGCTATTTACAACATATATATGTATAATAAATTACTTACACCACAGACAATTCAGCAGACTCTTACCCTGGTCTGACAAACCTGGCAGGAACTTTTCACCCAGGGATTTTTTAACGGCAGATATCTCAGAGCTGGGAATTTTAGAGATTTAATCTCAGGCTATGGAGCAGTTTCAGTGCTTCACCAGCCAGAAAAGAACTATAGCAGCACTGGGAATCCCCCTGACCTTACCACAGGGCCAGATGCATTGTGATATAAGCACAGGACCACACAGCTATGCAGCTGCGTCCTTATCAGGCGATGGGGGAATGTGCTTCAGTGGCTGGTGCTGGTCAAGGTGGACTGTACCTTTCTTAGCCTGTCCCCTGTAAATCTGTGCTCATATATGGTCCACAGATGCAGCTGTGATGAATGTTGTCATGGTTTCTCTCTCCTGCAGAAGAGTTGCATATGGGCACTGCTATCCATACAACCTGTGATGATAGCTGCTGCTCTCATTTCTTGTGCTACAGAAACGCCGAGCCCTGCACAAACACGGGGGAGAAGCAGTCCCTGGGCAGGCAGGCACGGGAAAAACAGACTCAACAGCAACAAACAAAATTGAAAATCATTGCCAGCTCCAGGATCTCCAGTCTGGGATGAGAAGATCTGTAGGTAAAACATTCCTCTATCTAGCCACTCTGTCTCTCTTGCTCTATAAACACACCAACTTGCAGACTTGGTGGCCAGTATTCCCAGTGGGACCAGCTCCAGCTCCTGGCAGTCTGTGATGGAGAGAAGTGAAAGCCAGTGCATGTTAACTGGCAGGGTATTTCTGCAAGACAAGATTGGAAGTGACTTCAGCAACAGCTGCAAATTGAAGCATCTTTGACTGCAGACAAGGAAGAAAATGTTTTCATCTGTGCTCCCCTACAGATGGAACTGACTGATTGATGTTCCTAAAGAGCATCTAGAAAGCAGGTCCTGCAAAAGTCACCTGAGGGATAGAAAAGGGCAAGCCATACCTTGCTTCTCCAGGTTGTTTAGAAGAAATATTTCAAACTGTGATTTTTATTTTCATGGCCAAGGTGCAGCATACCCTCTTCAAGCTGGAGCTCAGCCCGTGTGCAACTTGACACTTGTGCAAAGCCTGTGAGCACTACAACCTGAGCCACACAGTAAAGGCAGGGAAACAGGAAGGTTGGGGAGCTCTATGGCTTTGCCAGAGAAATCCTGCGTGTCTCAATGGACACTTGTGGCTTGTGCTGCACCTCAGTTCTTCCACCTGTAAACTGGGAACACTGGCATTGTTGGGCTCATGGGATGGTACAGGGTTTATTTCATTAATAGTTGCAAGATGAAGCACCAAAACCTTTTCACCAAATCCAAATGTGAGAGGAGGGAGAAGATGTTATACAAGAAAACCCACAGAGCCTTCACAAACTTTCAAACAGACACAGAAACCTTCCTGTATGAAGCCAAAACTCCAGCAGGAAATAATTGGGGTCAAAATGTTGAAGTAAATGAATGACATCCAACAGACAGCAAAGAGCTTCGGATCAGGCTGTTATGGGCAAGCACGTGAGCACATGAGCATAATGTGCTTCTCACTGGAAAACACCCCTTACGGGCAGCTCTACAAACTTCAGATACTAAAAAGGAAATTTTTATCTTTTTTAAAGAGATATTGAGTTATTTACCTTTCCACTGTAGCAGGAACTCATCGCAAGGGAAGCTGGTCATCTCCCAGGGTCATCAAAATTTTCTGGAGATCAGACCAGCAAACAAACTCAACAAAAACCAGGTTCTTACCCAGAAAATGTATTACAAACCTTTAAAAGTCAATTTAAAATGATTCTGGAAAAACAACAGTCATGAGAGGTTGATATTAAAATTACTGTTTAATGATGAGAAAAAGCAGGGCTGAAATGGCGTGTATGTTAGACAAAGAGCTCCCTCTAGCTCATCAAATCGAGTTCCATAGCACAAAGCTATTTCTTGCAACACCACAAATACGCAAGCTGTACTTTACAGAAAGTATTGCAGTACAGTGTATATGCAGCATGAGAGTCTACTTCTTATCACCCCACAGGTTAGAGAACAGCAATAAATATGAAGAAGTAAGCTATTAAGTTCAGCTTCCTGAAATGTCCCTTCTAAGGGTATTTCCTTAATGTTAAATCCAATCTGGCTTAAAAGAGTTTTCACCGCTTCTTTTAACTCTCTTGGCATCTTGGAAAAAAAAATAAAAATCACAGCTCTCAATATTGTTATGCCAATTTGTGTAGTGCAGCCAGCGTTTTCTCTCTGGGTTCACCAGGAGGAGATGGTTAAGCAGAAATTGTTCAATCACCTCTGAAATGTGGCCATTTTAGGAAGGCGGGGCAGGACCTCTTCAAATGCATCCAGCAGCACTCAGCCAAAGGATGGTTCCCATTTTCAGAAAGCAAATGTGGAGATTCAACATTCCCCCAGTAACCAACTCACTGGAAACAGATTAATTGTGATACTTACTGGCCAGGAGAAAGGGACACGTGCTCCTCCAGCAAAAGAGACTCCTGGGATCCTAACGCAGTGCCTACACTCACTGCAGCCATGCTAATTAAGGCTATTTTGCATTGCCAAAAAGGTTGATTCCACCTATTCAAGATCCCTCTGAATGCTGATAAATTCTGAGTTGACTCCTGATCCGTGAGCGAACCCACTGACCAACCTGCTGCCCTGTTCCCAGCAGAGAGGGGGGCACATGTTGCAATGTCTTAAAGCAGCTTGACTGTCCTACCACCCCTTCCTGAGCCTGCACAGGCTCAACACAGGTCTGAGTTACTGCCTCTGCTTCTTAAACACCCACAGGCCCAGCACCAGCATCCCTGCACAGTGTGTTAGGTAGCAGCAACCATCCCACCCTGCCCCACCCTCTTCTCCCCATCCAAGAGCGGTTGCAATGGCTGCTGGAGGGGCAGGGGAGGTGGGAGAGGAGATAGAAACGGTTGATTTTCCAGAGGGAAAAGAAGGTTATGTCCCTGGAGCGAGAGAACATGGGGATGGGATCTCCACATCTAGCACTTGCAAAGGTTGGACCACGCTGCTGCAAATAATGAGGAGTCACGTCATGCTTTAAAACTCTGCCAAGGACCTCAGTGCAGTTTGTGAGGAAAATAAAGAACAGGTTCCCTGTACTGCTTTACTGAGGAACAGAGAAACTGGTTTATTGTTTAACTGCATCTATTTAGGGGTGACGCCTGAACAGAGAGCTGGGTGTCTATCAGAGCTGGATAGAGCTGTGGTAAAGACTGGGGAGGGTCCTACATCAGGGGCTGGCAGCTTCGTCCTTCTTCTGCACCATGGAATGAGGCCATGATGGAGGGTGGCTGGGGGTCTGTAACACTAAATCTACACTTACAGTGCCAGGTGCTTCAGCCTCTGCCAATTTACACCCTTTGCCAAGTGCCCCCAAATACAGACACCATTTCTCAGAAGTCATCATCGTTGTTGTTCTTAATTTATGAGCCATGAAGGAAGAACTTATAAAGAAAGTAAATAAAAGTAAGGCTTAGAGTAAAACAATGTCTTGAGATAGATCTGTGTCTGCCTCTGCCCAGCTGCTCACCAGACCCAATTCAGTATTTCTCTTCATTAGAGCAACACCTACCCCAGTAATTAGAATCACCATAAGACTTTAGCTTATAGCTTTACAGAACTTCCCCTGAGAAATAAGTTCTACCTAAAGAGAAGAAAGAGAGGAAGGGAAAAGTTAAATCTATTAATCATCCCATGCTGTATCAAGACACCTACTTTTATTTAAAGCTCATCCTTTGTATGAATGTGCACAGTGCTCAGACAAGCTTGCATGTTTCCTTGCCCCAAACCAAAATCCTGGTTAAACGCCTACTCACAGTCAAGGAGAGCTTTATGTACAGAACAGCAGTTGTACTTCAGAGATTAACTGCAAAGAAGTTTCCTTCAACTAAATTTAATTAATGTGCATTCTTATCAGGTTTTAGAAAATTGCTGAGAAATCACAAGTACTGTATAAAAAAGTTTCCAGGAGTAGAAAGGTCTAGGATTTCCTTTCTGGTAGGAAAAAGATAAAAATTTGCGTTCCTATATACTCTCTAATAGTCTAATACACTGCCACTATCTGATTTTCTATTAAAGGCCAACAGGCAAGAATTCAAATAGAAATGTCTTCTATCTCTATGTTCTGTACATAAAGTAATGTATAGATGCAATAAGAAAGTTAATTGGTTTCATGTTGCTTGGAGTGCACACGGAAGAAAATTAAAAGAACCCAATTGCTATCTCTAATTAGAATTTCTGAGAACAACATTGTAGAGATAGATTGTCAGCTTCCTCAGGCATTTCCTACTCACGCCAGTCAAATTTATGCACCCCCTTTCCAATTAGTACCTTAATTGCCTTTCCATAACTAACAATCTAGTGCTGGCTGCATTTATTTTAATTCCCAGAGTCACAGGGATGCTAACGCCTACCTGCCAATGAGCAGGTGGATGGTTGGGTAAAACCTTGTGTTGCAGTGATGGCCAAACGCTGCTACTCTAAAACCAAACCCTTTACCATCACCACCTAGGAGGCCAGGGTACTTTGGGTTAGAGGAGAAAAGAAGCAGGTGAAAGACAGCAAAAATGTTTTGCAAAAAAATATATCTGTGGTAACAAATACACAAGGCTTTCATGAATACCTCCGCTTTCCTCTTAGGGTGCTTTGGCAATTAGGGCTGGTTTTGGTTACCACATACAGTCTCCTTTCACTGCTTTGAATCCAAACAGGAGACCGTCAAGTCCAGCACAGCACAGGCTGGGCAGAAGGGAGAGCTGAAGGACAGGGCAGGATGATGTGAAATCTCAGCCCTGCCAGGCTGCAGTTCACACCCGCTTTCCTGCCTGTCTTCAGTCAGATCAAAACCTAAAGTTTCTTTATTATTCCATAAGAAGCTTCAACATTAAACTACCATCGAGCATTATATGTCCTCCCTGAGTACCAAACTATGAATAAGTTGAATTTATAAAAAGCAAGAAATACAAACTCACACTAACCGGGTTTTTTCCTTCCTGTCACTCTTGCCTTACGCAGCCCAGCAAAGCCAGTGGAAAACTCCTGCTGGCACTCGTCTGCTTTCCCAATTAACTAGTTTTGTTGGGATCCCTAGAAGGGAAATGGGCACAATTCTGATTGCAATGCAGAGCATGACACCTTTCCTGGGACGGAAAACCCCTCAGCCTGGGCATCTGGACGCTCACGAGGTGTTAGATGAGTGTGGTTTGTGGGCTGACAAGCAGCACAGGATGAACACATGCACACAATAACAGCAGCTGTGAAACCCAGCGGACAGCGGGTTCTGTCTATGGCACAAACTGACAGACCCTAATGCAGGTGTAAATATGAGCTGTTGGTCAGTACAAGCCGGCAGAACTAAAATGTGCTCTTCCACAGGTGTGCTGGGCTATTTTTCTCTGCTCACCCTCACATTCCCCCACTTGCTTTCAGAATTTTTAATTTTTCTATGTAGCTTTCTGGGAAAAGCACAACACAACACCCTGCCACCTCTAACTATTTTAATGAAGGGTTTTCTTACCAGATTTGTTTTAACCAAATGTTTAAATGTTAATTATAGGAGCTAATAGCTCTGCAGCCATTTCCATGCTTGGGAAAAGGTGCAGCAGGCTCTGATCTGTAGCATTTCTATGCATACACACACAGTGTTATTGTATATGTGACCTAAATGGGATATAAATTGGAGCTACGCATCAAACAGTGGGTTATATTCTAGCTTCTCCTGATGGCACTGACCAGAAGCTGCTATTTGCACCTGCCAGGTTCAGGATCCTACACAGGCAGCAGAGAACTGAGACTGCTCTCTCCCAAAAAAACTGCAAGATCCCCTTGGATATTGAATCCTCCTACCCCACTGCCTCTCCTAAACTGTGACAAAAACAGAAGATGAGGAACAAGCAGCCTTTCCAGACCCAGTTTAACTCACTGCTCAACATTATATTCTGTTATTTGATCTCCAAGGGGACAGCAAGCACTGCACGGTGCTGGGTGGAATCATTATGAGAGTCTGGGATCCTGCTAAGACTGATGAGACACATTTTGACTGTTTAAGGACATAAAAAAACCAGCAAAATCTGTCCATCAGATTCCCAATTATCAACACTGCCTGAAAGCTCCTCTCGGCTGATTCCCACTCACTTCTGAAATGGAAAAAGTGAATTAAGTCCAGGCTCTTGGGCTACCTCCACACTTCCATCAAGTGCCCCAGTTAAATTTCAGCAAAGAGCACTAGGGTGAATGACAGATTTTTTTTTACCATCTTCAAAATCCTTGGAAAAGCACCCTTATTAATACCTGGCCATTTCACTATTCTGAAAAGTAAAACTAAGGTATGCTTTCAAAAGATCCTGCAATCACATGGGATAAATCAGTGTATTTTCTCCCACATTACGAATTACAGCAACTCGGGTTCTTGCTGAGGACTATCAGAAGTACTGTGGTAATCAGCAGGACAAAATGTAATGCTACGATAAACCTAGCAATCTCCGAAAGAAGATGGATACAGAATTTCACCCAGCAGGTGCACGTCCCTATGGAGTAAAGGTGTGCAAAGAAAACAGCACCAGGTGCCCATGGGCTTTATACTAACCAACAGTTCCTTAATCCTAGCTGCTACCTTCTCCTCAGTGCATGCTTTCTATAGGTGACTCCTTCCCAAGCATCGCAGAGCTCCAGACCTTGCTGCAAGAAACATCTATTATCAAAATCCTTCCCTGTCAAGGAGGTAAGAGACATTTGCCCCTGTGTGCGTGCTGGTGTTTCACAAACCTTGCTCTAAAGCTGCTGCTGTGGTATCAGCCACCTTCTCAGCACAAATCCAAAACACAGCCTCTTACTAGCTACTGTGAAGAAAGTTAACTCTGTCCCAGCCAAAACCAGGACAGCTGCCAACAAATAGCCAACTAAGTGAACATTATTCAGGAGCATTCACCCATGAAATACTGGTCTGCTACAGCCACTGATGGCCCATAGCCATGATACGCTTCCAAAAGACACCATTACAGCACATAGGGAATCCACATGATGGACGTCCAGATGTCCAGATGAGGAAAATGGTGTCGTCCTGAAAAGCATCAATCCAGACTACAAGGACCAATATTTGAGGTGCTTGTGTTGCTTCTGTCAGTCATTCAGAAAGACTTCCCCTGGCGCATTCACAGGGAAAATTTTCCTGCAAAGAACCTAAAAGCGCTGTGATGTGCTCAGCAGTCCCGATCGATGCAGCTGAAACTCACTGTAACACCCGACACCCTGAGGAAAGCCAGTTTCATTAAGACACTGTGTGGGTAGTCCAGCAGATCACCCATCTGTAAACAATTTAATTAGAAGCTTATCCTCAGAGTAACGTCCTAGTACAATGGCAGCCCACAGCGAGAGAATATTAACAACCCTGTGTGTGAGCAGGGGAAATGCTCCAGTCTGGGCTCAGAGAGGAAACTTGGATACTTCAGCAGAGCCACCAATCCTTTGTATGCTCTACAAGTAACTTACTGTCCTCTGCCTTTGTTCCTTCATCTGCAAAGAGGCCAGAAAAATATTTAGTTACCTTGTACAGTTCTTGACTTGCAAAAAAGAAAGCCACATGTAAGTGACACGTAATATATTGTTCTCTATCACGAACACACCCTTTGTCACCTTACAATTCGAGATGTGGTTTGACAGGCATGTGCCTTTCGGTTCTTCGGAGTCATCCTTAATGGGTTAACTTACCTTCACCATTTGAACCATGTTGTGATGAGGAACTTGGGATGCACCTCAAAATTCAGAGACGGTTGACTTACAGCACCCTGATGTCAATGGCAACTGCTGTTCACTGCAGAATGTTAAGTGGAACAGACACGTAACAACCTTACAAGAAGCAAACGGGACACTTGACAGTAATTTCCAATGCAAGACAAATAGCTGGATATTGTGCAGCTGAATAGTTTGAATGATAGACGGCCACTGTCTAATAACAAACACCATATAGCAGCTGAAAGAGGAGAATGGAAACACTGCATTCAGTTTTATAGCAACAATGAAAACAGGACCGAGCTGTGGTTGTCCAAATATCCCAAAAGGCAAGTGTTAAACTGATGACAGGTGATGCTTTAGACTAGCTAAAAGTGAGTTTTCAACTGCTGGCCAGTGAATTTGGCACTAGTCATTCATTTGTTTAAAATTTATGTGAGGGGAACCCTTGGGACTTTCAAGCTGTTCTTTCCTTCTCTCACGATACACCACCAGCTAACAGATCTCAAAGGGATTTTAGCCTACGCCACAGGACCCACAGCACAGCTTTCTCACCAAGCCCTTCAGCATCACACCACCCGCTTTGTGAGAGAACATGAGAAGGACCACTGAGCTGGGTATTGCCATCCAAAGCCCTGCCAATACGGGTCACATCCTTCATCAGCACCACAGGCAATCAGAGACGTCAGAAAGAGCAGGCCAGCTGTCGGAAAGGCTGCATGCAGCAAAGCCACAGCACGGCTGTCTCAGGTCTAATAATTCCTATAAAGACTAAAATAAAACCAGGCACTACTGGGGAGCTGGCTGCCCTCCTTCCCCCCACGGGGTTGCTCAGGTTTTAGTCCCCATCTTTTTTCAGCGTGCATGTGTTTAAACTCTAACACACTGCTCTCCTCCTCCTCTACTGTCTGCTTTTTCTTAGAAGCTCTGGTTCTTGTTTCGGAAAAGGTTAAAGCAACCCCAAATAATGCAAAATGAATTCATAAAGCTATACAGGAGTTTGGTCTTTGCCTTCAGTGGCAACAGATACAGACCCAGGAACAGGAATTAGTAACTAACAACTGCCTTTAGGCATCATCACAGAATCATGGAATGGTTTGGGTTGGAAAGGACATTAAAGATCATCTAGCATACATCCCCCTGCCAAGGCAGAGACACCTTCCTCTAGACCTGGTTGCTCAAAGCCTCGTAATGATAAGACAGAACCCCAGAATCTGGACTCACTATGATTGAACTACAGAGCTCTAATAAATGCCTGAGCTGGTGTCCCTAGCAAGCCATTGCCGCATTGCTTGTTAGAAGGAAGAAATGTTGACAGCTCAGTGAAGATAAGCAAAATAACTTTAAAAGCACAATCATGTAACACAAACAATGAAGGAGCCAAAAGCATCTACAGCCCAGGAGCAAGATGATTTCAAAGATGTCATAAGATCTGAAACATAACCAGCATTGTCACAAACAGCAGCCATGTGAAATGAACCTTCCCAGCTCCGACACTGCACATCAACCCAGCGCCTTTGAAAATATGTAATATTCAGACTCGCACAAATTGCACTGGGCAGTTAAAATATAGCATCAGGAAGCACAAGTGAATCCTGTTGAAAGGATGCATGGAAAGAACAAACACCCACAGTTTATCTGATCATGACTGTTAGACTCAATTTAGTGCTACTATCAGCTGGTAATTGGTAAATGGATATCTGAATCGACTCAAGTTCAGGACAACATGAAAACATTACCAGAAATTTGATTAAGAAATGCAAGGTCTTTCCCTGCTTCTAGGAGTGAAGAGGTTTTCTCACCGTTTCAGAGGTTTTAGTCCTAATTTGATGGTCTCAGACTCAGAAAAATTCCGATGTTGCTCAAGAAGGGTTAGCAAACGCCTGTTCTTGTCAGAGACTAGATAGACTAACAGACAGTTCAAGCCCAAGCTTGTGACACAGATTTGAGTTTCTGGGACAAAAACCCTTCTCACCTAAGTTTAGCTGCATATCTTGATCAGTGAAGATCTTTCTTCATTAAAAGAAACAGGCAGCATCACCGAGTCATTCGTCTGACCTATTTTAGACCTGTGTGAATGGCGCTCACAGGCATGTGCTTCTCTCCTTGGATTAGGAAGGGAGGGAAAACTGATGAGCTCAGATTTAGGCATCTTTGAGAATCATAAAGTAGAACGAATTCTGTCCTAAAAAAATAGCACTTTGTCTTAGGGTTATAACCCCGTTTTCTCAGCACCCAACAGGGAGTTACCTGAATATCCACCAAGAAATCAAGAATATCAAATGTGAGGACTGTTTTCCTGACACCTTCAGGAGAAGGAATGGTTGTAAAGTAACAAGTTTTTCATAATACCTCCCCTTCCAGGTAGATTTGCCCACATCTATCCTCACTCCCCTTGCCCTCCACAGAGCTGCCCACAGACAGCTGTAAAACCGTGGCAGGATGGTCGACAAGACAAAACAAAGAGAGATCTAGAGCAAAAGATGCTCGTGTTGACCAGGCATGCCAGGCTGCCTTATGTTTGCCTTCCTAGTCTGCACTCACCATTCCCACGATAATATCAGAGATCATGTGGATTGAAGACAATTACTATCTGCTGTCGGTTATTGCTGCAAAGATCTAGAAGCCCGACATCTCTGGTCAAAATAGGTTTCTTGGAGTTTTGCCCACAAAAACAAAAGAACACTTCAACCAAACTCTTTTGAGAAGATTCCTCAGATTAAATGAAAACTTATTCTGAAAAAAAAAAAAAAAGAAAAAAGGTGAAGAATTCTGGAAGCACTTGCCTTTAGTCCCAAAGGAAAGATAAACCCCAACCAGATCCAATCTATAGTAAAAGTGCAGCTTAACAGTGGTACTTGATTTATAGTGTTTCAGTTTGGGGATTGAAATGCTTTATTTTCCAGACAAAGTCTCCTTTCATGAAAAAGTGCTTAATCAAAAATGGTTTTCAGACTAACCTAATCTGGCTGAGCAAATGTCAACCAGCCCATCATCAATCCTCCTTAAGTCTTGTTCACTAAACTGGTACCACTCCGGGACAGCCAACGCTAACGGGGTTCTGCTCAAGGACCATGTCTTTCCTGTGATCTAGTTGATCCCAGTTTAGCTCCCAGTTGCGCCGATACAGAAATCATCCTCATAGTTTATGCTGCTTGGATACATTATTGGCAATTTCAGCAGAGCCCAGAATGGGGTGAGTGAGGAAAATGGATTCTAATTTATTTTAAACTTGTGTTTTGAACCCTGGCTGGCAGAAAAAAAAAAAAACAACCACCACTCACTCATCTTCCCCCCTCCTTGGGATGGGGGAGAGAATTAAAGGGGTAAAGGGAAAAGAGTCTCATGGGTTGAGATGAGAACAATTTAATAAATAAACCACAATAAAATTGAAAATAATAATTACTATAATAATAATAGTAATACATACAAATATACAAACGAGTGATACACAGTGATAATGCTCACCACCCAATGACTAAGGCTCAGCCCGTTCCCGGCCAATGGTCCTGGAGCAGGGAGAGTCCCGGAATGGAGATAAGAGCCCAACTGTCCAAGAGACTCAGAGCTGACCGAGCAAGCAAGACACATCCAAGAGAGGGGTGACCCAGAGAGAGATAGAAAACTTCCAGACAGAGCCCCACCTACATTCTGGGCATGATGTGCATGATATGGAACAGACCACTGGACAGCTTGGGTCTCAACCCTGAACCTAAGGTCGATTCCTAGGCTAGTAATTGGGGCTGTGCTCCCTCCCAGCTTCTCCTGTCCCTGCAGACACGGGCATAGCAGAGAAGCTGAAAAGTCCTTGACTGTCCTGGAAACAACTATAACCATCAGTGTGTGATCAGCTTCTCCTCAGCACAAACCCAAAACACAGCCTGTCACTAGCTATTATGAAGAATGTTAACTCTGTCCCAGCCAAAACCAGGAAAACTTGCCTTGTTTAAAGAAAGGCGGCTTTTACTTTGATGCCCACGCTTTATGTGTGTTCTTGCCTGTTATGATCATTCTCCAGCTCATGAGTGCTTCTGTCTGACCATAAAATACAGTAACCAAGCCACTTTCAATGTTATTTTTTTCCATTCCAGCCAGCCCTTTTCTTTTCCTAGGTGCATTTAAAAAAAAAAAAAATAATGCTTAATTCAGGGCATCTCACTTGAAATGACAGCTACTGCAAGAAGCTACCAAACTATCCCCCTGACGGCAGCAGAAGCCAAAATGCAGTTCTGAAAAAGGCAACCTGCGAGCACCAACCCACATAATTTATTATTCAAGTGTAAAAGTTTAATGTACCTATTTGAACAATTAAAGCGTGCTCTCTGGAGCGTAATTGTCTTTTTGCTTCAGAAGACACAATGGCTCATGAATCAGTAAGTGCTATGGCCAGGACCCCAACATGCATTTAATCACAAGTTGCTTGTTTCTCTGTACAGGAGAAAGAAATAGCTTTAATAATAGACACCATTAAAGAAAGATTTTAAGAAAATTAGGAAGCTCACGCAAAACTCCCTGGGCTTCTGGGACAAATTTGCTCACAGCTGGAAGCCTAATATGTTTAAGGGTGGCTGATCCTACTCTAATACAATTTTTATAAGATTTTTGCAGTCCTGCTATAAAAGCCTGTGGCACAAATCATGATTGGAACAAGCAGACCTTCCTTTGGGAAAGAACTGGGTTGGCTTTTGCTGCAATTTACTTAGTGTAATTCTTTTTTATATTTATATAGTACTGATCTGTTGCCCAATTACATTTAGCCCCAGAAGAGGAAAGGGGAATTCATTTCAGTGTTACCTTCAGTTATTAAGACTTTGGAGTACTCATGACCCCGTGTCTCGAACTCACAGGACAGATGTAAATTACTATTCTGTGAAAGACTTGCTTCCTTTGGTTTTTATTATGAGCACACAGCCTAGCCTATGAAAGAGAAAGCAATGCTTAGCTTTGAAAAAAATTACATGATCACTAAACTTGTCTTCGGCTGATATTAAAAATGTATTTTTCAGTGCTGTTCTGCTGCTATGCAAACCACGACGGCAACTGTATCTAGCAGCGTCTTTAATTCTGCTTTACAGTTTCATTTGGGAACGCACAGGTTCAAAAGGCTGCATCTTGACAAATGCTGGGAATTGTACTCCTTGTTCCGAAAAACAAACATGCAAAGAAACTATTTCTACCAGAGCTGCCCAAAAAATATTTCCCTCTCCACTGAAAGATGCCATTTTGTCACATTATTTTGCTAATTTAATCATTTCATTAAAAAAATCCATGCAAGTTTCTCAGGTCCAAGACAGAATAAAACTGTGGTGGGGGGAAACAAGGAAAACACCATGCAGACATGAAAGAAGAATTTTGACTACAATCTCAAAGCAGCTTCTGCTTGAAGAGAAAGACGGAGGAGCTTTAATGTTCATGCAACGCACATAGCAAGCTAGTTCCAGCTGCCAGGCCTTATTTGTGGCAATACTCCAGAACAAATTGTTCGATTTATAGTTCTGTAAAACCATCCGGAGAAATGTAAAAGTCAAGCTGGGTTCTTTTTCCTCTTCACATGCTCCCATCAGGAGGAAAGATTCTCAAAGACAAATCAGATGGCAGATACATCTCTGTAATCTCAGAGCCTTAATGAGGTTACAGGCTGATAACTCATGTGAAATAAGGAAACAAAAAGACTAAGAAAAAAACCCTGCTAACCACGAAAAACTGCAAAACCCACCACCCCACACTACAGAAAGTTAAGAGTATAAGCTGAGTTGTGCTCTTACATATGTACAACTTACACATTTAGATATCATTCTGACATTAAGAACCATAACACTGGCTTTAAAATTATGGTATTTTTTCAAAACAAACTGAAGAGTCTTTATTTGCCATTGTTATCTGACAGCCCAAGGTTCACGTTTCTTCGGCAACTGCAGTAGATGCATTCTCCTAAAACATAAATCAGATTCATGTAAAAAACAGCACAACAAAGACCTGGAGCCTTAAGAAAATAAAATAGCCTGATATTTGAAATATTTGACATCCCTGTGCCACTAAAAAAACCCAAGTTCAATTCACGTTAGTGAATTAAACAGTGCCGAGGAACATTTCCAGGCTCTGGAGTGCCATCAACTACACTGTTAAATTGTAAGCATGATCCATAGCATCATTTTTGGCCATGGTCAGTCATCCCTGAGCCAACTAATGGCAGAGCAGAGCTCAGGAATTAACACACTCCAGAGACCAGCCCAAAAAGCAGTCCATGTGTGGTCACTTTATTGGCAAAGTCAGAAGAGTTTACTAAGAACAGGTTGTTCTGTGCCAGGGGGTCTCAGTGCCAGAGAAAGGGTTTGAGCACGTTTAGTTTACAAGCGTTGCTATAACCACGCAGAACAGCCATGGGAAGCAAGATGCTACATTCTGAAGTTAATATCAGGGTTGATTCTACCCTTCAAGAGAGTCATCCAAGTTCACAGAAAATTAAATGCCATTTGGTTTACTTGTAATTTGGCAGAAAGAAGCCTGAGTTTCCCCTTTGGGGATTCAACTAACAGTGCAATGCTATTTCACTATATCAAAGATGATCCCTAGTTACATCCTCATCCATTTTAAACAGCATCAACATTGGTTTATCTTCATTACAGCTGAACAACTGCAGTTCTTTAGAGAAGCGTTGATTGCAGAGGTTCTTAGAGTAAATAATTTTCTGATATACAGAAATAAAACATTTAACTCCTACTACATGTGTAATAAGTCATAATATCTCATGAAGGCTGCCATCTCCATTTCATGGGGACAGAGAATCCAGAGCATCTAGCTGAGATGTCTCTTGTGCTCTTCCCTCACACCAGAGGAGCCAGTGTAACAGTGCAATGCTGTCTGCTGAAGCTTGTCTGTTTTCACTCCTGTAATACCCCAATCTAAGGGTTGTCTACTCAGGATCTGAACTACTCTGACAAGTGACCACATGATAAACTCCAGGTGAGGGAGGGAAACAAACATAATGTAACACAAAAACATTCCACCGGACAATATCCTTTAATAACATTTCCCATGAGAGGTTACTAGCTCCTTGAAGCCAGTGAGTCGTAAACTGCCTATCTGTGAACAGCACGTTACAGGAAAACAGCCTGTAATCCCCCCATTAATCCTTGGCATCGGGGCACACACAGTATAATTATAGACTGTGGCAGAATCATTTAAAAACTTTATTCCACAGGGCCATAATTATATCCTAGCTGTAATCCTTTAATTGCCAATATCATCTAATGCATTATAGACATACCATACGACTAGATGAACAAATGTACTAAAACGTTCTGCAAGCAAGCCACAGTAGAAGCGACAGCAGAGCCAGTGATGCAGGCTATAAAACAAGAAGCACGACTAATGAGCACCAGAATACACAGCCTAGAAAACATCAGTATTTCTACTCTCACTTTATATATTTGTTGCCCCAATAATCAGTTTTCTGGAGTACCTTACTGGATGCACAAATTAAAACGAAATCTGTCATAAACTGCCACTTACATCAATCAACCACCAAGCAAAGGGCAGAAACAGATTTCTAGCAACTCTTTGGAAAGACGTTATGAGGACTTAAACTGCAGTAGATGCTTAGTCCAAAATGGACTGAAACCACAACGGAGCACACATCCAAGTGCTGCCGAATACTATTCTTCTGGTCACCTCTTTATATTCTCTGCACTAATGTTATCAACATTTTGATTTTACCTTGGAAAATAAGACCCAAGGAAGGTGAAAGAGTTTGCTTAAACTTTTAGCTTATCTGCAGCCTGAGAGCATATACAGCATATGGGATCAGAAATAACAAGCTTAAAAGGAAATATAATTCAGAACCTAGCCATAATTCTCAGGTAGGTTATGCACTGTTCAAGAACCTCTTTACTAATCCAAGAGTTACTTATATTTTTAAGCAGTGATTACTATTACAAATGCCTAAAACAGTTCAAATGCAGAAACAACAACTTGCCCACTCCACTCCCATATGCTAGATCCAGCTTCTAACATCCTCTCCTGGAGCAAGGGACTTCAAAAGTACAACAGGCCACTTCAGCTGATGAGAAGGTTCCTCAGGAGCTGCTCCCACCACAAGGCGGGTACCCCAGAGGCAGGCATCACCTGCGGCATTCAAACGGCTGAGCCCTGCCACCCTAGTGAACACTCTGAGGGAGGGTAATGCAAACCACCCCCAAAAATGCATCCTGTTTCTGGATCCAAAGTGTCCCTAAAGCACATTAATGTTCCAGAGAAAGGACAGGAATTAGGACACATGCCTCATATTTCCTAGGGGCTGGCTGGGTCCCTGCTCGTAAACTAATTCCAGGCACCCTAAGTGTCTAGTCCAGACCAGGGGACCCTGATCATCCAGGTGCCAATTATGGAGCTTCTCTGCAGGACAGGTAGATGCCCATCACCTCAGCAAAATATCTTCTATTTTATTTTCGCTACATCCTTATTGGACCTGACCCAAAGCATCTGTCTCTTGCACCAAACTGCAGATTGCCAGTAGAAACAATTACGAACAATACATGTTTGCATTGAAAATCTCTCTTTCATATACAGTATCTACCACCTCTCAAAGCTAGTGAACAATTTTCCCTTTGTAAAAGCAGCTGCAACTCTTGTCATCACCCCACAGGGTGCCAGAAAAACAATAACTCAGCAAACTGCTGAAAAATTGCTTGAGATGAATGCAGCCTCCCAGTTAAACTACACAGCCCCTTTATTCACTGAGGTACAACAGACATAACAGGGCAGCACTCCTATAAAGTGGAGATGCACACGATTGCACAGGCATCACAAATGCAAGACACACACGATGGCAAACTCAAGGTGTGTGGTGCCCATCATCTTTATAAATACTATTTTCTGACTTTTCAAATCCACATCACCTCATTGTTTCCCAGGCAGTCAAAGGGTTAAACACCTCCCATTCCTGGTAGCCCTGTCACTTCCTTGCTCTAATTACAGAGGAAGATAAATTGAAAGCAAGGAAAAAATTCCTTCATTATTTTCCATGTATTCATTTATAACATGAGTGCCATGTTTGTTGGGAAATGTAAAATCTTTTCATTTTAGAACAGCTGATGTAACTGGGAAGATGTAACAGGCTCCCGGGACCACACGCACCAAACTTCAACCTAGACCTAGGTAAGAAGCAATGACTAATCATATAACCTGGGTATGTTCAGCTGAACTCAAAAGAACTTAAAGAGAAACTGCATTAGAGAAGCAGGAGAGGTGACAGGGAGTCTGCTTCATTATTTACAGGCACTTACGAACCCCATGTGTCTCCCAGTACGACATCTAGCTTTTATTGTAATGTATTGGTAAAAAATTAAAGTCTCATTTAAATCCCTAAGGAATTACAAAGTGCTCCCTCTTCTTCCCAATTCCACCAGAGGGAAAGTTGAAAAATAATCCAAATGTCCTGATTTAGCTTGACCTCTACTTCAACAATAGCTGAAGGCAGCCAACACCCCCAGGCTGGCTCCGGAGCCTTTCATCTGCCTGGCAGGAGTGCTGCAAGACACAGATGCCATGAAACCGCACTGCGTATAGAGGGGACAAAATTGCCTTCTTGAACAATGTGACAAGAACTGATACAGATGTGAAAGCTACTGCTTCACAGGAGTTGTGCTCAACGCTGTGAAAACACAGCGCAGCAGCTGCTAGACACTGTGTTCAGAACTGCTCTGCTAGCCTTGCACCTGAATAAGCTGCAGTTTCCAGGAGTTACTCTTGCACCATTCATAAAAACACATAAAAAGTGTAACTAACACATACCAGGTTGGCACAGTCAGACTAAAGCTGTGAGCGTACAAGGAGGACCACAGGGATTGTTCATTTAAATAAATTTAAGGTAAAAAAATCCTCAAGTCATTTGGAAGTTAAAGCAGCACAGCACCGATCCTCCACCACTTTTCAGGGTGAAACTGCAGTGAACTGTGCCAGCCCTCCTCCTCAGTGAGCCTGCCAAAATCAGGGTGGTATTTTTTTTCCTCTAAGTTTGAGTCTTTAAGAATTAGATGCAACATCCACGCTAGACATCATAGATTTTGATAGTCAACTGAATGGAGAAAGCACTGCCAAAGGATGAGTCAACCAAACTGTTCTAGATGCATATCCTAGGATGAGATGACTTACCTTCAGGATATAATTATGCTGCTCTCTTTGAAGCCAAAGCGACCATGTCAGACATCCACACTGAACAATCTGACAGTTATGGCAGAGCAGACAAATGCTAAGGTATTGTGTAAGAGACAGTCCCTAGGAAAAGATCAGGAAAAAGCACACAGAAATGAAATAATTTGCCTGAAATGATGCAACATGGTCAGGACTGACATGGTAGGTGGAAGTAAGAAATGGAATCTGGAACATTACAGGATCAATAATGCCAAAGAGACGTCTTTTCCACTGACTTTGGGTCAGGCCTCAAGTGTTCACAGGAGAATCATCAGATCAGAAACAGCAAGAACAGAATTGGCCACAGAAGCCAGCTGTGAATACATACAGTTCTGCCTCTTTCTTCTATCACGTACATTCAGCCTGCAGAAAAGAAACCTAAAAAGTTGTAAAATTACACAGACAACTCCCTTCAGTACTTTCTTTCCTTGTGTTTCTCTTTATCTTTTGCAGAAATGCTCTTGCTAAAGACCAGCATGTGAAGATAAGGTAACTGACTATTCCCTTGCCATAGTTCCACCTGAGCTTTTATTCACTGTAACTGTCTGACAGCCGCCACGCAGCACTTTTTAATATTACGCAAGGCACTTCTCAATTAAACAGGAGGCTGCGTATCTCCCCTTAGTATCCATGGTGGCTTTAAATAAGCTTTTCACTTGTTCCACCTCCAACGTTTATTTGGCACAACAGTAATTTTTCCAGATGAGAGAACCCAGTGATCATAAAGAATGAATTATTTACAGAAAGGTCAGTACTCCAGTTCACATCAAGACTTCACTAGTTGTATTTAATTGGAAGTACAACACTGAACATATGCACAGTGCTCTTCAGGTTCATAAAAGCCTTAAGTGCTTTTAAATACCACTGAAAAAAGGAGAACATTCAGAGGATCAGTAGCAGGAAACAATACCTTGTGCTTTCAGAACATTGACTCAAATCAAGTTGAAGTTAATCAAGACTAAAACATACCATTCGTTAATCCGTTGATGGGGACAGGTAATCCCCTTTTCTAATGGGCATATGGTGCCATGAACCCTCAACAAAGAAGCCCCAACTATAACTACACAGACCAGACTGAACTTCTTGCTGCAATTTAGCGTACCTACCCTTTGTCTCTATGCAGTGTCCCCCCCCCAGCAATGCTGTTGACGTAGATCTTCACAGTGCTTTTGAACAGATTTGCAAGCCATTTTCCAAGACAACTACAACAACAACAGAGAGGCTCTGACTTCACAAGTCTCATTAAACAACCAGCAGCAAAGCTCAAGACCAGTTTAGGTCCAGGTTTATTGTTCCGTTCAGTAAATCTGCAGTTTCACAGAACATGGTGAGCCAATTTAACAGATCATTGCATCCAAGAAAACAGAGTGGGGAGTTTTCTGCAAGGTTAGCATGTCAGATCATCTCACAGAAATGTCCTGTGCTTGCCAGAGCCTGCTCCAGGGACAGAGCAGTACCACAACTCCCTCAGCAACAGCAAGCTAATAGAGCAGCAAACGATTACCCTCACCAGGCTCCAGAAATCTGCCCTGATGAATTATGTATAACGAGACCACTCCTTAAGAAATCAGGCTTTGCAGTAACTGAACTAGTAACTTGCTGTGTGTAAGTGGCTGGAGGCAGAACAGATACCTGCTGGCCCTTCTGGGTTTAAGTTTTGGGTTCAATTCCTTCCTCTGTGCAAGAGGATTCAAAACCAATGCATGTGCTCCTTCTCTGGCACGTGCCCAAAACAGCAGGTTAGGGAACCAATTTTCAACTTGCTGTTCACAGGTCATTGTGGTTATTCATTAACTACTTGCAAGGAATTAATAAAAACATAACCAAAAAGGCAAGTTTCCTTGACAACAAGCTTTAATTAGCTGAACAGTAGTCGGCAAAACAGCAGAAAAGGGGCTAACAACTTGGATTTTCCTCTGTCACATCTCATCTTGAATTTTTTCCCACCCCATGACTGTTTTAAACTCATGTGGTCTGTAGTGTGTGTGACAGGTAGGGTCAGTCTTCCCAAAAGTTGAAGAACAGGGGAACTCAGCTGCAGGACAGTTGAACATCCATTAGTTTTCTTACTATCGATGTGGATGCTTTTTACGAAGAGTGAACAAGAGCACATTTACTCATTTTCAAAGCAACTCTGACTTATTTTTGAAAGATGTTTCTTTCCCCCAAATAATGGGTGCCCATGCTCCAGAAGTGTGGAGCACAAAAGGCCACTTCCTGCTAACTGTAAGATATCCCAACGCCTGGCTAAAACTGGTTGCAGGCCACATGTAATTATGCTACATCCCCAGCATTCCCTACTTTGTAGCACCAAGCAAGCACACCGGTCTTCCAGCCCACACTTACTCAGCGCACTGAATGTGTAAATCTTCCTCTGCAGCCTGACGCCAGGCACACTGTGCTCATGGTTCTGGATTCTTCAGCAGAGGCCAAAAACTGAAGTAGGCAGAAGTGCAGTGACAAAGTTGAAACATCGATTTGAACACAGACAAGCTGATCTAACCCTGGAACAAGCTGAAACAGTACATATTAGATTACCTGTTTCTTTCTTAGTGAGAGGATTGAGCGAAGTGAGCTTCAATGTGTTTTCTCCCAAGAGCTGAGCTCTAAATTGAAAAGCATTCAGACCCAGGCTTGAGCCCTGGACTCCCTTTCTGTTTAATTTCTAATTTATGCCGAACAAACAATTGCTTTGTCTCAATCCCTTCATGCTAGTCAAAAATCAAACTGATGTGTCTTGAAAAATTCTTATTGGGCTACACAAACTGTTACAAAACCTCTGCTTACAGAGACCAGACAAATATCAGCACAGACAGAGTAAGAAGGATTTCCTACTCTATTTAGATTTAAACCATAGAAGAACAAACACTGTGTCCACGACACAAGAACATATACCCGTAACAGGGTAGTTAAGCCCTGGAACAGGTTGTCAGAGATGTTAAGGAGCCTCCATTCACAGAAACTTGAAACTTGGCTGCCCCTGAGCAAACAGATCTGACTTTGAAGTGAGACCTGAACTGAGAAAGGGTCTGGACCAGAAATCTTCAGCAATCCCTTCCAACTTCAGTGTTCCTACGATTCCATGTACATTGACATATAAATGGGAAGTTAACCTTGTGAAAAAAAAAATAGACAAGTATGTAAATCATGACTACCACAAACATTCATAAAGATGTTAACAGCTTTTATTTCACTGGTGCAAGGCCCATGTGTCATCCACCACTCACCAACATCAAAACAGAAGATCATCTTCTCTAAAACAGTTTCAGAAAATTCAAAACAAAGTAACAGTGTCTATAATAAACTTCATACAATACTGTAAATCACTTAGTTTGTGTCATCCAAACAAGAACAAATCAGTTTCTAGCACGCATGGCTTTTGGTTTTTTGCCAAAAAAAAAATACCAGCACAACTCCAATGCATGCCTCACACCTGGAAATGTGTAACATCATTCCATGACATTGACAGCTGTTCGTGCTTAGAACTAGTCATCAATTCACCCTACCAATATCATAAAATACAAAATGATATGAAAAACCTACACTTACAAAGTGCAGTCCCAATCCTGCAATCTAATCATTTTGGGCAGGTACTTGCATCCATTCCAACTCCCCTGAAGGCAATGTGGCTTTTAGTGCTCCAGTGCTAAAGATTTGATTGCAGAATTGGGGCACAAGTGGGAAAAGTTTAAGTCTTTCCACAAGCAGTAGAACACTGCTTTATTCTTCTAGATTCAGTTTCAGTAGTATTTGCACAGCCTCCTAAACTGAGACTTACCTATTTTCAATTACGTCACATTTAGGAAGAAAGAAGGATAGGCTTTAAAGTAGTCAGCAGAAAAATGGCTTTTTACTGAAATGACCTGGGGCTGTAAGTTGTGCTTCAGTGCACGGCGGTGATCCAAACGCTTCCAAGAGTTAACCACATCTTACTTCGGTATTTACAGTATCTGCTGCCTTCCTCTGCATTACATCAGTTTCTTCACCAGCCAGATACCAGAAATCTTCTTTTCATTAGACGAGCATTATGACATGACTCCAAAAACAGGATTATGACGACAAATACTAGGGCCATACTCTTCATAGTCTTTCTTGGTGTGACATACTTGGAAAAACTCTGGCTATGAAAACATAAAACAAATACCCTCAAAAGCATAAGAGTATATCAAGCAGAAAAATGAACAAATAAACTAATGCCTTAACATTTTTTTCAGACTACAGATTTAGGATGGGTTATTCCATTTTTGAAACAGAATAAAACAAGAAACATTAGGATATGAATACAATTAATCAAGAACAGTTTTTCTAGACAGAAGAGTGCTTTTAAACACAGCAATAAGAAATCCCATTTTGAAGACACAAATTGCTCCCATTTTCCTCTGTTTGCTTCTCTCTTGCATTTAAGACCATTGATTTGAATCATATATTTCCAATGTCCTACCTAATCTCTAGTGCTGCCTTCAAGAGTAAAGGGCAATTACAATTGCCATATAAAAACTCCTTCAGAATTATGTCAAATCATTATATCCTTACTCAAGTAAAGCTCCCACTTGCCCTGCACAAATTGTACTGAGGTGAAAATTGGGTAAGGATTCCAGAATGTGAGTTTAGGCTGTCACAACAAAAAGGTTTAAAACTCAGTACCCAGGTCAAATATAGCCAGAAGACAACATGCAATTAAAAAAAAAAAGTTAAGAATAATTTTGATAGAGACTTACTGTTGAAGCCAGCATGGAACCGCCGAACCAAACTGCGTAACGCTGCATGTGATGTGTTATCACTTGAACTTCAACTGGTTTGGGCTAAGAAAAACAGTTCGTGTTTAGCTGGTTTAAATTTTCTGGCAAGATCCTTACAAACTGAAAACGCTCAGACCCAGACATCTTCACCCCTCCATTCACATCACTGTCTCACAGTTATTACTCAGTCTGCCACGTTACCTAGGAGACCAAGTCATAAACCTCTTCATAATTAGCATGCTGAGGGACACAACAGTTAAAACCCTCTTGCCTACTGCTAAGATCACGTCTCTCCTAGAAGGAAAAGCATAAATGCTCTTGGGGACTGCTCACAGTAACATTAAGATTCCTGTAAAGCCACTGCAAGGCTACCAACACATTTAAAAACACATACATATATACTACTCATTTTACAACACTGTATTTTCACTAGTGAGGTGAAAATTTTGAACTTTATTTCTTTCACTACTCATGTTATTAATGCACTTGAAATGCTTACTTTTATCCGACCACCACTGAGTTCTTCACTAAGTCGCAATCTCGCATCCACTACTCTTTTCAAATCCCTTTGCAGTCGTCGTCCAAAGTCCCTGAACATCGTGGATCCTCCCGAGAGGACCACATTCTGTGCAGAAATAAAACAGACTTTCTTTAAATCTATCTTCAAGCAAGTTTCCCCAAAGTCAACACTGCAGAGGTGAATATTTCAATCTTAACATCAGGAAGATGACAAGCTACAAAGAACACCTTAAGCATTGCTCAATTTCCAGAGGAGGTCCATGGTCCTCTACCTTCTTTTTTTTCCCCCCCTTTAAAGAAGAGTTTTATGTTGAACGTTATTTACAAAAGACAAGGATTCCATTCAAATAGTGAGCTAGTCCCCTATATGTGCAGAGCAGCGAAAGCAAGACACTAGATCAAGAAGTTTCCCAGGGATGCTTATAGTAAGTAGTTTTAGCCCCAAAACAAAATTAGACACTAGCTTCATCCTTGTACTGATAGTGTTTTTCCAAAAGTTATAAAGTTACCTAGAACTCTTTTTTTTTTTATTTAAGAGTTAAACTAAGCATAGCAACCAGCAAGTCCAGTGATTCTTCAGGAAAGTACCACACCTCCAAAGCAGACTGCAGTACAGAGGAAGGTACAATGCCTTTTACTTTTCTTATCGATACCTGTTTGCCTGGTATTACTTAGTTTTCAGAGCAAAACCAAAAGCCTCCTAGTCTGGACTGGTACTTGGATTCTAAAGAGGAGTTTTAGAATGTCCCATCCTTAATTCTGATAATGCAGGGTCGTAGACTAACACAGAAATCGTTTCAAAAGTAGGGAGATTCAAAACAGGAACCCTAGAACATAACATCAGTGACAGCTAAAATGCATTTCACGATCAGAAAAATGATCTGTGACAAACCCACTTGCATGCCCTTGCGTACTGCTGCAACTGCAAACCAATCAGTGCTTACTAAAACCACTCAAGTTCCTTGTGGACATGTTTCTAAGGGATACAAGTGAGATCAAGAGTTTATTATGCACAGGTCAAAGGATTACCCCTCAGTAATAGTTTGGTTGTTGGTTTGTTTTTTACACTGCAGATCAAGACTGCACATAATGAAAGAATCTCTGAACCACCGTTTTCAGCCAGGAAGCCTACACACAGATCTAACGAGTCAAAGACATGCATAATAAGCATTCACACTTGCAGAGTGCTGAAATAACTGCTTGGATTTTAAGCAACAGATAAGAAGGAAAATCTTGTTTGTAACTTGTAAAGTGAGAAGAAAGCTGCTTGCTTATTCATGAAAAAAAAAGTCTGCATATCATAAAAATGCATTACAGGAGGAAAAACTCATTTCTTCACATCTTCAGATTATCTACGGTATAAAAGAGTGCATAACAAGGCAGATGTACTTAAAAGAAAAGCACACATCCCCATAACGTACTGAAACATTTCCCAAAAGAAAGAGAAGAACAGCAAAGAGGAAATGAGCCATATGTATAAGCAGAAGCCAGAAACCACAGTTAGCCCTAAAATTAAGGCAGGAGGGAGTTTTCCCCTCCTGTCCCCCATACACAAGAACATCTCTTCCTCTGTCTCAAAGTGGTCACACACTCCACATGGGAAAAGAAAACTGCTAATGGGGAAAAAAAAAACCCCAACAACCAACCAGAGTGACGAAATAACAACTAAAAAGATGCCATCAGAAAATATTACCTGAACACAACGAAGTTGGCAAAGATGGTGAAAGCAATACTTCTATTCAAAGCAAATTACACTTCAAGTATACTCCAGAAAGTGGACAATGCTACCATCAAAAATAGATTTCAGAATACACCTGATAATTGTTTGAATACATCCGAGACCAACTCATGAAACTACCAAGTTAGCAGTAACACTGAGAGGATCTTTTATCATTCCAGGGTTAGAAGCTAAGATGTTACACCCTGCACACATTTATGATTACTCAAGTACCTCTACACATTGAAAGAAATTTAACAACAATACTGGACAAGGAGAACCGAAGCACACTTGTTAAAAAGGTGAGTGATCTTATCATCGCATACCTGCACAAGCGAGGCCAAGCAGAATTTTTGCTATAAATAACTAGGTGACACCAACTGCTTTTATAAGATGGTTAACTACACATTACAGCTCCCCTGCTTTGTGCACTTCTTGTCAGCACTGGGGCAAATCTGCAACAACTCTTTAGCAGAAGATTGCTCAGGTATGGGCTTCCAGTAAGTTATCACAACTCAGCAGCTCAGTCTTCTGCACGGAGATCAGGAGCCAGGCAGTCCTCACTCACAATGAATGCAGAATCCACACGCACATTTCCCATCCCTCACACACACACACCACTTATAAAGGATCCAATGAAGGCCGGAAAAGACTGCCAGATCAAAAAAACAAAACAAAACACCACACCACACACACAAACAACCACCAACCCCCCCAAAAAAACAACCAAGAAACCACCCCCCACAGCAAATACCTTCTCTAGAATAACTGACTCTACAGTAATTCCAGTAACTGCTTAATGGAAAACGTAACAACGAAGCCTGGTAAATACATCTGTGGAGAAGGCTTACTAGGGATGTTTGGGTTTTCAGCCTCCCTGGGAGTTCTCTGGCCTCCTAGAAAAAGATCAAGGAAGTTAGGATTTAAGTATCTGTTTCCAACTGATTCCTTTAAACAAGATTTCTTCTGATCTTACTCGGCACAAACACACTTCCACTGGTTTAACAGCTCTAAGCAGACCACAGGTTTCACAGCTAACACTGATTATCATACCACCTGACAGAAAAAGCTCCAGATGATTTTTACCTTTATAGCTAACTGATCGAAAACCTGTTTCAAAAGAATGTATTCCCTCAGAAGAAAGGGATGAAGACGTTCCACACACCTGAAAAAGCTAACCACAACAAGTACACAATGAAAGGGGGCCATTTCTAGAAGCAAAGCAGGAGGTGAACACCAATTACCTTAGAGGGCTGGCAAGAAATTTCTCACTCCTCATCCATAGCCTTTGCTGCTCTTATGAACTCTAGGATATTGAGTTTCTCCCCATACCATTTCTGGTATTATGCCTGTACAGTGCAATGCTGCAGAGATATGAGGCTACCTAACGAAACCACCCAGTTACAATAACAGAAATCTATCTAAATAAAGTTTATATAAAAATTCCAAAAAGTTAATTAGCTTCCGCAGAACTCAACACTACCAAACACAAAGTGCTGAACTGGTTTGTGCATCTTTACACTATGCCTTCTGACGTGGTACAAGGACACTCTCAGCTGGACACTTTGGACTTTGCAGCACCAAACTGAGAAGCATCCCCTGCTTTTCTGGTAAATACAAGCTTCAGCAACAGATTCCCCGTTCCCATTCCTTCCAAACAACAGCCTAAATTAAAGTTGTTTAACGTGACACAACCGCAGAGACACGTAACAACAGCAATACGACTGTAAATAAAAATTGTTATGGGGAAAAACTGGAACGTTCATAAGCTGAAGCCAAGCACTTCATAAGCAAGTGAATCAATTCAGCAACATGCCTCTACAGGGCAATATCTGCCAACACTGTGTGGGAAGTATAAGGAGAAATATTATACATATCAAACAACAAATATATTACTAAGTAGTAAATGTATTGTGAGAAACACTTTTTTTATAAAGTTTTACTTTTACTCATGAAGAAAAAATTTCTGTTTCTTTAATTATTCTTTTCAATGCTCATTTAACAGTTCAAGTAACTGCAAAAGATTTCAGCATGACTTATGGTTCTGCTGTTCTGCAGAAATGTGTCTGCACTCAGACACAAAAGTAACCACAAAACACTACAGATGTACTGAGCTACTGTTAAAGCTAGCCCAGGTACTGTTATAAATTTAATTACAGCTGCGATAGGAATAAACAGGCTTCTCCTCAGTACTCCTGTGCTACACTAACAGTGATAATCACTTGGCGCTTCCACGGGAGGTAATAGAAATACCTTTACTTTCCTGTGTGCTTATCAGTGCCAATATGATACAGATCTAATGGCCTGGTGGTCTCTCCACAGAGCTTCCCTTTTCTGTACTTAGTAACTAATAGCAAACATTGTCACTTTGCTGAAGCACAGGTAAGCAAAAGCCAGCTGAACTCTTCCGCTTGAGGATACCTACAATTTCAGAGAAGAAAGGCAAGAATAGGGTTGATACGGGAAATAAACTGGGAACCATCAGACTGTATTTCTCCCTGCAGCTCGCAGATGTCCAGCCAGGCGCCGCACAGCAGTCTGACAGCGCCATCTACACACCGCTCGGCGTATGTGAAGCTGTTTTCACACAAAGTATTTACCAGCAATTCAAGTTAGAAGTCATGTTAGGGGGATGCTTACCACCATTTAGTGTCCCGAACCCCAGATCTCCCCAAGCTCTGAGGATGGCTTGTTATGAGCTGGGCAGTCAAGAGTTTAACCTCCTGAGAGAACGCTGAGACAAGTGTCCTCCAAAGCTTAATCGCATCAGCAAACTCGAGTTCACTATTGTCCAAAATAACGGCACACCCAGCCAAAACGTCATCTTCTTAAGGAAAAGATCCAACACCATTAAAATCCTGTCTCCATGCACCTTTGTTTCCACTGAAAACCTGGATGATTTATCTATAACAAAACACCACACTTGACAACGCACTACAGTCCCCACCTCATGCAATGTTTTCAACTTGAGAAGCCACCTTAAAAGTTTTGAGATCAGTGATGTTACAATTTGAGCTGTCATGATTTGAATCATGAATATTTAAACATGCTTGGCTAGGATCTTTCAGAGATATTTCTGACAGAATTTACCTGGTTTCAGATGTCACTTGCCTTAAATTCTTTCCTTCATGTATTTGTGCCAAAAAACACAGCAGAGAAAAGTTGAAAGAAATCAATTGTTGGGACAGCCAATGACCCTACACATACGCACTTTCTCTTGGCAGAAGAACAGACCTCAGTAGTGTCAATACTGTTCTCATCTCCTGTTACTATCTAAACTCTGGAAGGATCTGGGATGGGGGAAAAGGAAGAAGTGGAGTAGGAGCGACAGTTTCTGAACCTGTTATCGACAAAAAAAAAAAATACTGTTTATTAGAATATCAAGCAGTTTTTAGAACTTCTGAAAGCCCTTTACCCACCTTTAAAGTTGTTATAACTATATTCACTAGGTGACTTAAATTCAGCTACTCTTTTTTGACACTAAGTGCCAAAACTCATGCCCTAATTGAAAAACGTTAGGACAAATTTCAGAGCATTTCCAGGTTGAAAAGAGGTTTTTAATTAGCAACTAGTATTGAAAACATCCAACACTAGCACCTGTTGTGGCTATATCACAGAAGAGATGTCTCCCACTGAAGCAAGCTGAGCATACATTAGTTATGATGTGTTAGTAGCATGCTCATAGTAACCTGAAATCTGGGGGAAGGACCATGTTTTTCAGTGGACCACAGTCCCCATCATGCCACTGCTCTCTTCCTCTTCTCTGCATTTCTGTGATATCAGTTATACTATATCTAAATATGAGAAAAGTGTAAGGAAAGGTTGTTGAATGATATTTTAAGGAAAAAGGAAGCTAAAGAATTCTCCAAAAAATAGAACTAGACAAACTATACACCATTCTTCCCGAAGAATGCCATGAGTGATGCAATGCCTCACTGAGCCCCACAAAAGCGCGATTGCATTTCTAGCTGCCTTCAGAATAGGTCATTTTTCAATAGAATTCAATACAGGAATAAGCAACATAGCCAGGATGCCAAATTATTTCAGCCACATGGTAAAATCCAAAATTACTCCTGTATCATTTCACCTGAGTACTCACTTTAAATTTCATTCTGCTTTCTCAAGATTTGGATTTATTAAAAAAAAAAAAAAATATCCCCTTATTTCTTCAAATTTCAGTGCAAGTCCCTTGTTTCCAAACCCACCAGCCTACCAATCTTCCATTTCAGCAGAAAGTAGCTCATGCCAAACAATTCAGAACGCTCAACTCTGTGTTAGAGACACAGAATAAGAATATAAATCAATTCTTCCAAGCAATCACATTAAGATGGCATCATCAAGGGAATTAAAAGAGTGCACTGCTGGCAACCATTGTACAAATAAAAAGGCTGCATCACGTGTGAAAGAACATTTGTGCTTGGTATTGAATAGCTACAGGCTATGGGATCTGGCTGAAGAGTCAGTCTAATGAAGGTCCTGCTGGTCCAAACACCAGCATAAGGTAAGATAAGTGGCCTCAGAGATGTTGATCAGACTGGGAGACAGGGATACTGGCAAAAAAACTAAAAAGAGAAATACTATAGGACACCAAAAGATGGGTTGTGAACCAATGTTTCAAAGGCTACATACCACGTATAATCTGCAAGAAGTGTACTTGCAGGTATTTTCTGCATGAACACCGCAGAAGAAATCAAATACATTTGATGGAAACTCAGCTGTAAAGCACAGGGCCTTGGCTGGCCACCACGCAGCACTGCAGGCAAGTGAAACTGATAAACCACAAGAACTCAGAGAAAGTACGAGTGCATTTCGGCACCTATACACTGTTTTAAACAATGAGAACAGAGGTGCTCAACCCTTTGCAGTGACCTTGTTTAAAGAAGACAGCAACTATTGGCATTAATGGATATCTATCACTACCTTCACTAGCTAACTGTGAATTTCCACAGAAAAATGGGAAAACAAAGTCTCAATCAGTAGCAAGTCAAGCAAAACATCTGCTGATTATGGTGAGGAAAGTAACTTAACTTCAATTTTTAAATACCACTTGCTGAAAGTCAGTACTAATCTCTACCCTACCAAGCAATGAAGCTATTGCTCCATGGCAGCTTTGGTCTTTCACAAAAAAAGCACAGACCCTAAGCACTACCATGCACTAAGAGTTTCCTAAAACTAAGCTTGAAGCTACTGAAGCCACTGACTGCAAAATTCACTCCACATATGAGCTTAAGTAGTTTAAATTCCCATTTTAACCTGCACCACAGATTTGCTCTGAAGCACTGTCTCATTCTAGATTATAGAGTATGTTTACTAGACAAGTGAAACAGACTGCAGAATTTTAACAGTTTTACAAATTATCCTGATATATAACTTCGAATGCACGTTAAGTTCCAACTAATAGGTGAAGAATACTGCCACCTTGTACATGAGCAAGCCAACTTCTCCATGCTGTTACTCTACACTGTTATTTCCAAAAGGGCACTGCTGCTGCACAAGCAGAAAACAATCAGAACGTGCTTCCAATATAAAGAGAGCTTGCCATAGGCTATGCCTGTCAGTACCTTCCTTCTCATTTCCTAATGAATCGGTGACAGTGATTGAAAGTACTCTCTGGACTATACCCTGGACACATTTAAGCAGGCCTAATTATTGTCTCCTGAAAGATTTTAAGTCTTTATGTACTTTAATATTGGGTTCATTACCTCACTAAAACTGCAAATGGTGAGCAGATACAAGCTAAGACAATGACAAAAAAAAAAATCTGTTTATCTGAAACCTCTTCTTAATAAAGCAGGGGGCAGAAGGGGGGCTGAGACCATGATATAACCCTTAAAATGGGCAAAAGCCAAAGAACTTCATGCACAAGAATTCACGTTACAAGTGTCAGATACAAATAACATCCCCTCTGCCTCAGTTCCCTGGAGACCACACTTACCTATGTATCAAACTGCTGTTACAGACAACCCTTCTTTCAGATATAAAATGCAGCAAATACAAGTTCTCTTGATTCAGAAGTGGCACTTTGTTTAACTGGAACTTTATTTCTATTAAAAGTTCACATTTCTCATAGTGGGGGAAGTGATAGCTATGTATATGTTTCATGATAATGGTGTTGATATTTAGTCTTCAAACAAATTAAGTTAATCCTACAACAGAAAGAGCATACCTTATATAATGGACGCCGGACATCAATGGGACAGTTCTGTATAACTTCATCAACTACATCCGAAATGGATTCCATAAAATCAGGATTAGCAAACTAAAATTAAACAAAACAGATGTAAGATATTTCCTCCCAGGAATGACGAAACAAAAAGGCAGTAGTGAGACTGTAGAGAGATTTTGTAATAGCACTTTTAAAGTGAGTGGGTGGGAATCAAAGTCATTATTACACCTGCTCACCAATTACTCTACATTTTAAGAAATCTACTTCTGTAGAAGTAAAATGAAAATTCCTTTTTCTGCAGAAAAAGGAAGATTCTCTTCCTTGGTCATAAATTCAGTGTTTACAATTTGTGCACTATGGGCCTCCAACAATGCAAACATCAACAGAGTAAGTAATGTAAACTTCTGCATTTATAAATACGAGAGCCTGTTTTCTAACATTAGCGACTTTCCTGGACTAATGGTGATTTTCCACTTACAACTTAACATGAGCTTTAAGAAAAAACCAGAACAGTTCACAGCCTAGGTTTTGCTCTTTCAGATATTAAACTTTGAGAAATTAAATGAATTATCAACAAATACATAATATTATTATAGATATACTATTATATGCATTTTAAACTTTCACAAAAGTGCAGAAACTATTTGGGATTTACACCCTAAACAAGATGAAGCGTCTAAATGAATGAATGACAAGAGCCAAAACACAACAAGCGTACATTGAACCGAAAGAGAAATTATCAAAGGAAGTTGGCTTGGAGATCAGGAGCCATAAGAATGATGTGAAAAATCCCCAAATATTTGAGCTAATTTTCCATAGTAAGAATTAATCATGCAAGAAGCTAAAACATGAAGCCACATAAATTAAAAGAGAAGAAAGAAGTGGTGTTTCTTCACACAGAGAGTCTGAATGAACTACAGTCTGAAAACTTCTCCTGAACTCTCCATAAAGATATTAATAAAACAGCAGGGCAAAAGGAATTTGTAGAAGCGAGAGTTACGACATCCAAAGCAGAGTATAACATGCTCCCAGAAGAGGGACAAGAGAACTAACATATGAAATTGCAATCTGCTGGCAAATACTGTATGGCTGAAGAATAACAAGTAAAATACGTAATTTTAAAAGTGGAGAAATAATTTGGGTAACTACAAACCCCAAAGCCTAACTTCAAGAGTATTAAAGAATTCAGAACAAATTTTGTAAACTGAAAAAATAGGAAAAGATTACAAAACAGCTTTAACAAAGGCAGCTTTTACCTAGCTAACTTGATACCCTTTGAAGTGAGGAGTTAAAGTCCAGCAAGAAATTCTCTTTGGATGCAGTGTGTTTTTCTTGTCTAGAAAGTCAGTTCAGGTGTTTTTCTTTTTTTTTTTTTTTTCTCAATAGAGAGCCAAGAAACTACCAAGAAATGAAGAAAATGGAAATTAGTCCTTTTTTCCATTCCTAACAGTCTTTGAAAGGACTATGGAAAGAGGAGTTATTAAAATGATGTCTGACATGGGATTCAGTGCCTTTCTATAGGATCACAAGGGTAAACAGCAGGGAGGAGAAACTATTTAGCCCTGAAGGTCTAACGTTGGCACAAGATCAGATGGCTATAAACTGACCACAAACAGATTAAGGCTGGAATTTATACAAAAGGTGAGAAAATGAGGTTTCTTAATATTCTTCAGATAGGAGGAGGGGAGATAAAGGAAAATTTCACCAGTGTTCAAGTGGATCTTGATTAAATCTTTTAACAGTATTACAGGTTACGGGTGCCTGCAATAAACTCAATGGAGTGTATAGGAATGGAGAGGACCTTCTCTGCTATGCTGTAACATATTAAAACTTAACTCTTTCATTTCCCACAGTATCCTGAAGCTCACTCAAATTGAACTACCAAAAACCAGGCAGACTAGGTATTGTAATATTTCACAGAATTGTACATGTTACTTGTGACCACAGCAACACAGATTTCAACAGACTTCCCTCAAGGACAAATTTAGCATCCATGCTTTATACACTGACTCAGTATCAACAGAGAAGGTACACAAATGCCAGTGTCCATGACTGAAAATATTATCACTGCAATGCTACTCACGTTTTTCTGTGCTTATGTTACATAGGACTGTCCATTGCTTGCAGTCAGGAGACTTACCGGTATCTTACTTCCACATGATGGCGCACTGGTATTAAAAATGACAGTCCCTCCCTTTCCTGCCTCCCTCCATCCTCTTCAATCAAACAGTAAAGTTTCAGTAACTTAATATTGCTAGTCGCTATTCTTACCTCAGGATGAAAGAAAATTTCAGGTCCAAGGAACCTCTCATAACCAACATCTATAACAAACTTGGTTTTGTTGATTGCATTGATGCCAGTATACTGTTTGATCCATTTTCGAGGATCTCCATCGTACTTTGCAAATTCTTTCACTATGTCAGGGCATATGTAACAGTATTTCTCCTGTTAAGAAATACCATGCATTAAAAGTTCCCAAAGTAAGTATTCTAGCATTGAATTAAAGTATAACAAAATCAGAAAACAAAGATAGGTGAGCGTTATTACAGATGGAGCTGTTCAACAGAGGTTCTCCCCCAAATGACTACTGAAGACTCAGCCTTACAAGACGATGCACATAGCATAGTTGTTTCAGTAAGATTTCACAGACTCATCTAGATTAGTCTCAAAATGAAAACATCACAACCATCAGGTCTGTGATAAAGAAGTTCAATGGCGAGCTCTCGTTGCAAGATCAGATCCACACAATCACCCTACTGACATCACATACATGGTTTTTTTCATTAAATTAAAAAGCAGATTTTAAACAAATCTAAAGCTTAAGATGCTAATTTGCAGAACATATTCACTCCAAACAGTCTAGCATGAAGATTTTCTTCCTCTGTCTCCTTCCCCCGCACTTGATTGGATAAAACACCAGAAGCTTGTGTAATTACAATACGCTGCCTACATTTGCATTTTTAAGAGAGTCACTGGCAATTTGTTAAAGACAAAAAATTAGCTCAGAGTTTCATTTATGTACAAAGCGATAAAGAATAGTGTACCTTTATGGCTTTTGCTGTCTCCAGAGATTGTTCAGGAGGAATTCCCACCTCCCTTTCCCTTAGGAGTTGCTGAATAAAGTAAGTAATATCTCTACCTGCAATAGGAATATGTTTGATGCAACTTCCAATTACATAGCCTTCTGCCTATGTAAGAGGAGAGGAAAAAAATATTTAGGGAAAAACCTACTGTGTACCAAAAAATTAAGAGCAAAACTAACATTCATTTTATAATTGCTTTGATTTTTATCTAAAAGTAAAATCTTGAAACTGTAAAATTACAGCCTTTCCCACACGAAGAAAAAACTGAGAAGACCAGGTTAATACCAAAATACAAGATGAAGAGAATCAAATTTTCATTTCTAAAATAACTGATCACTGAAGCATACTATATGCTTCAGAAATATGCAAAATTACATCAATAGAACACGTCAGCATGCACAGATAATTCTGTATTTTTAACGTTCTAACATAACTGAGCCGTTTGAGATTGACTGTGTCTATGAACGTGCGTTTATACAAGCTTGTAGTTGTTTTCACCCAGAGTTCACTAACTTCTAAAATACAATAAAATCATACAAAAAGCACATATTGTCAGCTATATTAAGCAATCAGAAAAAAAAAAGTTCAGACATTTATTGTCAAATATTGGTGGCATGCAGGAGATCCAAAATCATGATAAGCATTAATGTTAAACAGAACTAAGGCATCACAGTAAGGGAAGAAAGTTTTACACAGAAATAGCCTTTAAAAGATGGCCTGACGCTTCCTTACTGCAACCTTCCTATAGTTTGCAAGCTAAATTAATTGCATAAATAAGTTTAAAATACATATTTTTTGAAACAATCATACGGGATGAAAAAAATCCCAAACAACGAAGCAACACTAAAACTTTAAAAAGAAAGTTTAGCTTGACACTTCTTATTTAAACCTATAGTAAACAAACCCTGTACTTGTCCAAACCATTGATAATTTCAAACTGCATCCTGCTACATACCACAGGAATTACGTGGGTCACTCCATCACCACTATCAATGACAATTCCAGTCAAAGTACGTTCTCCAACCTGCCGTGATGTCCAAGAGGCAGCTAAGGCCAACACTGCCTACATGAGAAAGAGTTTATACTTAGAAGCAGGCAGTGTGCTAATTCACAATTTCAGAAAACACTGCCTCAAACATTTTAGACATGTGCATACAGGAGATTACACACACTGCAGCTATACTGTACTTTAGAAGTACACATTCACATTGTTCACCTGAACAGCAATGTAAAGTCCTGGTATGTTAAATGATTCAAACATGATTTCTGCAAGATACTCCCTGTTTTCTGGTGTGTTCAGCGGAGGCTCTGTCTGAAAAATAAAAAAATTTTGAAAATCACCTCAGAGTCCTAACACTTCATGTGTTTATTAGCTTGGTACGGTAATCAATCTTCTAAAATTCTCAGTGCACTCAAAAGAGAAAATTTCAAACAGAATTTCGTTTCAATAAAGTGATTGAAGCTTTTTAAAAACAAAATCCAACTTGCAGTAGCCTGTATCACAAAATGAACAGAATTTAGTTATAATGCAACTTTACAGATTACTCTCCTCCTGCCCCGCCCCAGTTGCTGAAAATAAAATAGAGAAAAATCCACCAACAGACAACAGAGCCACTTGTGTCTGGTACATTATTTAATTTTCCTCCTACAAAAATATTTTCTTACCCAGCCTCATCAACTCACCATTAAAAAATAGTGATCCTCAGGTTCAGCTCGTAGGTATTTAAAAATGACCTGCTCCATGAATCTCTCCATGAGGTCCCAGTCCTCAACAATACCATGTCGTATAGGCCACTGAAGCAAGAAAACTTTTCAACACTCTAGACCATACAAGGATAATCAAACGCAGAAACAGGAACAGCCCAAGTCCCCAAACCCTTACATCTTCTGCAAAAATGCAGACACCTCATCTAATGGTCACCTTATAAAGTCCTCCATTCTAATTTTAATTTAGAGGCACTATTTGAAGTTATCTCCTGCTCCCAGCTACTTCAGATTGAGATTCTATCTTGCATGACTAGAAGCTAGAATCCAGATTCTACTCCTAATACTACTACTATTGCTCTATTGCAGCACTGTGTTTTAAGCTTTTTGTATCATTTTTATAATTTCTAAAAGTTGAGAATCATACTTGGCTTCAATATGCCTCCAATCTATAAAAAGAAATAAAGACCATATAGGCTATATATTTTTCAATGAAAATTCTGGCAGGGACGATGTTTACATTTTGTTCAATGTTAAGAACACAGCTGACATTTAAGTAACACAGTAGGATGCATAAAATATGATTTTTTTCCACATAATTCATAAGCCAGTAACATTTTGTAAGTACAAGAAGTCCTCTACTAGGGTATGGAAAATATGATTCACAGAAAAGCTGCATTGAAGACAGCCCTCCACAAAACAATTGTGACATTCCCTGAAGCAAAAGCATCCAACACATTCCCCAGTTCATATGCCACATTAAGAGAATACACTTTTAGCAAGAATTTAAAGATTCAATGTTTATGACTATGGGAATAGCTAATAATTTTGAAAACCGAACAGCTGCACAGTATCAATGGACATTTACAAAAAGGTTCAAGCGCCAATCGCACAGGACAGCATTAGCAAAACAAACATTCAAAAAAAAGGTAAAACCATTATGAAATCATGCTGTTTTAAAAAAGTAACAAAAATAATTTACAAAGTGCAAATGTGTGTTTTAAATGGCTATCAAAAAGTTCTAGAACATTAAATAATAATAAAAATGTGAAACTTTGGAAACACTTCTTAAAAATACTCAATGCTTACCTTTGTAGCATAGGTAGGTTTATCTATGGCTTCATCTCCTATGAAAAAGTCCAGATCATCAACGCCTTTCATTACCCTCCTCTGAGCCTGGTCACCTACTTTGGCTGATTCTCGGATTGCAATACCTTAAAATAAAACCCAAACAAGTCTAAACAAAATTGGAACAGCTAAATACCAAGCAATGAGTATTTATTTACGTAAGGATTCTTTTCCAGAAATAAAAATTTGGATATAGAAAGTACAGTTTCCAGAAAGCAGAAATTATGCAAGCAATGTATTGACAAGGCAATATAGCAAAGTTCATTCTCACTGCATCATACAGGATTCCAGTCACCCATCCCTCATAAATGTAAATAATAACTCATAGAACATTAAAAATATATTTTGTTACAGACTACAGCAGTCACTAAACCCGTGCAAGTACAGCATTCCACTGGAGATATTCTTTAATCCAGCAAGCAACACGATTTTCTGAGTTTCATCTCTGGGAATGAAGACACAGAGCCCAGGAGAACAAGAAAATAAACTATGTACTTCAGAAATAAGTATTGGAGTCATTATCTCTGTTGGTGAGAAAGAAGAAGGGAGGATGGGAGAAATCAATTTGCAGTGCTACAAAGAAATCTTTGGAGACACTTATGCTTCCCATTAGCAGGCTGCAACTATCACTAAAATTATTAGATGATGGCTGCTATAGGCAAGATGAGACAGCAAAAAAAAAAAACCAAATCTGGGGCAAGCTATAAATAAAAATGGAATAAAGTACTCTTAAAACTAACCTTATTTATACACAGTTTTCTTTTAATAGGTCATAATTAGGACCCAAATAACATACAGTAGAAAATGCAGAGCAGACAGGCACCATCAACAAATGCACCAAATACTATCAGCACCAAAAATTGCTGGCAGGCAAACAATTCTTTTGGAAACACATCTAAGCCCCAACAAGTTTATAGTTTTATAAAACAGGATTTATAACACATTCACAGGAAACTCACACTTCTTTAACGCAAGACATTTAAATATTTACCAGTGTTTTACAATACTTAAAATAGTTAAGACTACAACCAGTACTGCAGCTACATCTGGTAAAGAGCATGTCCCCCACCACTTCTTTGGCCCCTGATTACCATTATTATTTCCTTATCTTTATACCTTCTACTTTTTGTAGCTACAAACCAGTTTAGATATTAATTAATAAGTAATTAATTGACAAAGTTCTCAAAAGTAAAAGGCAATGTTTAACATAACTGGAGATAATCAGGAGATAACATGTTTTTACATCTGTAATGGCATCTATAGCATTTGAGAGAAACTATTAAGACAACAATTAAAATTAAGAACACCAGCAAGGCATAACACTTTAAACAAGTTTAACATACAAAAAAAATAAGAGTAAACCTGCTCAACAAAAGCATGTTAAATGGGCAAAACTATTTTAATTGGTAAACACACACCCAAAAAGAATATTTTCTAACAGTAACTTTTTTTTGAATATTAAACTGTCTACAGTCCCAGACAATGTAAATAAGGCAGACACCACCTGCACTTTAGTACTTAATTTGATTGGAAGCCTTCCCCAGATTATCTGGGCAGTAACCATGGTGTCAGGTAGACAGGAGGTAAATTGCATTCTATCTACTCAAGAGTCCTGGCAGAAAAATAATGGAGATAAAAAGGAAATTGGACTGGAGTTCTCTTCATCTTTGTCATAGCAACCAAGAGCTGACTTAATGAGCAACAGTCCTAGCTAACTGCAAACAAGGAGTTCTGTGTAGCTACACTCCAGCCAAAGATGCTAAAGCAATGAGTATCACTTCCCAGATGGACAAGAAGACTATGAAGGCTGAGCTGGGAGTCGGGAAGCACGTCATTTACTCACAAAAGTGCTCAGCCATAGCAGTGTATATTAGAATTTGGAGGGACAAAAGACTACTCACATGATGGGATAATGAACTGAGGTTCTGTATTTCCTGCATAGCCAAGTTTTGTGTACCTAGAAAAAGAATGATCACAAGGTCATTAGATG
>WKFP01015034.1:606093-691979 GCA_011057875.1 Pterocles orientalis
TCTGTAATGGCATCTATAGCATTTGAGAGAAACTATTAAGACAACAATTAAAATTAAGAACACCAGCAAGGCATAACACTTTAAACAAGTTTAACATACAAAAAAAATAAGAGTAAACCTGCTCAACAAAAGCATGTTAAATGGGCAAAACTATTTTAATTGGTAAACACACACCCAAAAAGAATATTTTCTAACAGTAACTTTTTTTTGAATATTAAACTGTCTACAGTCCCAGACAATGTAAATAAGGCAGACACCACCTGCACTTTAGTACTTAATTTGATTGGAAGCCTTCCCCAGATTATCTGGGCAGTAACCATGGTGTCAGGTAGACAGGAGGTAAATTGCATTCTATCTACTCAAGAGTCCTGGCAGAAAAATAATGGAGATAAAAAGGAAATTGGACTGGAGTTCTCTTCATCTTTGTCATAGCAACCAAGAGCTGACTTAATGAGCAACAGTCCTAGCTAACTGCAAACAAGGAGTTCTGTGTAGCTACACTCCAGCCAAAGATGCTAAAGCAATGAGTATCACTTCCCAGATGGACAAGAAGACTATGAAGGCTGAGCTGGGAGTCGGGAAGCACGTCATTTACTCACAAAAGTGCTCAGCCATAGCAGTGTATATTAGAATTTGGAGGGACAAAAGACTACTCACATGATGGGATAATGAACTGAGGTTCTGTATTTCCTGCATAGCCAAGTTTTGTGTACCTAGAAAAAGAATGATCACAAGGTCATTAGATGCACTTAGATTTAAAAAAAAAAAATCCTTTAAATTCACTACACTTCAAAAAGTCAAGGCCAAACAATTGTATACCACACGTACATTTTCTGGGTTATGCTTTCAACTGTCATCCTGCTGAGAAGAAAACTCAGAAATGGTAAATATTTTAGGTATTATTTACTCTTCAGACACCTTCAGCTTACAAATTTTCTCCATCTTGTTGACCAACTCTGACAGAAGATGGGCAGGCCACATTCTACCCTTTGGCACAAAAGCGCTGTGCAGCTCTTGCCTTTCAGAAAGCTACCGTGACCAAAGGTGTCATTAGACTTTTCATATTTGTTTAATACTGTCAAACATAAGAAGAAAAAAATTGTGTGGCTTAAGTACAAACCACAGTTCACAAGTCCAGTTTTAATCCTGATACAATTCCCTTTCAAGCCTTGCACAAACCACCCCCTTTGTCACAGGCATAGTGTGTGTATGTAGTAATATATACATACTACACCAAAGTAAGCATGCATTGATAAAATGCTTTAGAAATGGGCAACAGATGGTATGAAGCACTGTCCTTCTCTTTCAATATACATCTAATATGTATTTCAACAAGGAAATGGTCAAGACAAAAAAGAAATTGGCAACTTGGGGAAGAAAAAAAAAAGAAAAAATTTTCGCACTAAGCCTAAAATTTCTGCATGGATACAAGCTGGTTTAGGTCTTCAGCAACTAGAGAAAATTAATATCCCAGACTATGAAAAACAGCTCTAATTCCTAGAAAAAAGCCCCCACAATGCTGAAGCAGTTTCCAAAAAAAAAAAAAAAAAAAACCCAACAAAACTCATTGAATGGGTCCAGAGACTGAAGTCTTTAATAGTGTTATTAGATTGGAAAAGCAGCACAATACCATGATTTGAAGGAAATTAGCATTATTCACACCCATTTTTACCAAAAAAACCTAGAGCAAAAACATTCTTAAATGAGGCCAGTCACAATCTAGCTCCTAAAGTGAGTTTAGGGTCTTTGTCTACAGCCTGTTCTCAATATTTGCAAACAATATTAAGCCATGGCTAAATCAGACGGTTGCTTCTTCATTAAGAACTTAAACAGTAAGTTCCCCTTTATGGAGCATCTGGTATAAAAACACTCATTAAGAGTCAGTTTGCTTAGATAAAGGAATTAAATCAAAACTGAATTAGCAATGACCTTGGAATTTAAATATTATATTTTGAACATCTCTTCAAAGCTATAGCTTCACCAGACTTCAAATAATAGTTAAAAAAGCCATTTTCCCCAAGGCTAAAAAGACAAGGACTGCGTTTTGGGGGCAAGGGTTTGCTGCATTTTTAATCATCATTATACAGGCAGATGCTTTCAGTCTAACCCAAAATGTTTATGCATACTTTCTGTGGTTCTCAAAAAATATAATCAGGACATTAAATTAGACTGATTTGTAAAGAAGGCTATTACTGGTAAGAATTCTTTTTATGATTATTATTGCATAGTTTCTTCACATTTTAGAATGAGGCTTACCCAGGGAATATTGTTAAAACATAACAAGCAACAACAGGAGTTACACTGGGATTTAAGACACCTTACAGGATACTTCCTCTTCATTTCTCTTTCTGAAATGAGTTTCACTCAAATGCACATAGCGAGGACCAAGAAAATCGTTTTTTGATTCAACAGACCTAGCTCTAAGACTTAGAAACAGCAATCAGGCAGAAACCTCACCAAGACAGCCCTTCAAGCCCCAGTGACAAAACCAAAGTAAAATATATATGTATGCTGCATATATCTAAGTGTGCGAGTAAGTATACCTTTTTTATACATTTTTAGATGTGTGTGTGCATATATATACAATTAAAAGGTTCCTGCAACATAACCAGAACTCATTTCTTAAACTAAACTCTGGCCAAGAGGCAAGTTCAGTTTGCCATCTTTTTCCCCTCTACACACATGCTAAACTCACACCTACTCCCAGTATTAAAAAGAAAAAAACCCCTAAAAGTCAGCTTGGGCTATCAGTCTGCAACAGCTTTACCTTCCCTCTCAAGTAGGGATCAGATGCCCCTACTACAATAACTTAAAGTTACCAAAAGCCTAGAGTTCAATATTTTACCAACTTGTTTTCAATAGCTGAATTAACCCCAGTTGAAACTATGAGGTAAGCTTGTTTCTCAGTATCAGTGAAAAATAGTTCTCTTCAGATAACACATCTCACAGAATATAACATCTGGAAAGATTTTTTTGGCATGTCATTAATCCATGAAGGATTAATACTAGAACTAGGAGAAAACTAAATTCTCAGCTGAAGCAAGGAAGTGAAAAAAAATGCTGTTCAAAAAAAGAAAAAAAACTTTATTTAGGATCAAACAAGAGATGGACTTGGACAAACAGCTGTATTTCAGGCTTTTTGACAAAACCAAGTGGAAGGGCAACTCAAACTACTCTCAAAACCACTGAGGAAGAGAAGGAAAAGAGATGATGCCGTTGTGCTGCCCTCTCTCATCCAGTAGCCTACTCACTCAGGACATGGCAGCCTTTGTTCCAGATTTTTCTTCTGCCCAGCAGGATCCAAACACAGTCCACTTTCCAAAGCCATACCCAAGAGTACATTAAAGTGTTTGGGTGACCCACTTCCAAGGCCTCCTACAGAGATTATTCCCTTTATAGAAGATATTTAAACTTTTGCTGACCTGAAAGGCTCTGGACTTAAACAGTTAGAGAGGCTACCTGGTCTCCAGTCCCTTCTCCAATGAATATTTAAGCATCTATAACATGTTTTTCTTTCTCCTGGGTTACAGCCTAGCAGACTAATGGTCTTGTGATCCGTAATTACACAGACAGCTGTAGGGAATGCGTAGATAATCAGTATTCCAATGTAATTTCATTAAAAGTAGCAGATTTATTCCAAGTCAGATATGAACCTACTGGAAACTCTCCAAAACACAGCATACTGGAGGCTGCGTTAAAGATTGGTAGAAGACTGACCCAATAGACTAAGGCTATTTCCTGCAAGGGAATTTGGAGGGACTACTCATTTTAAAAGAAAAAAAAAAAAATCACTGGAAGTTATATATTGTTAAAACAAGCAGTTTTGAAAAGTAGTGTTGTCTCCTACATACTATTTTTCCCCAGGTGACTAGTTAGTACACAAAGCTGCTTCTCACCCCACCCCACCACTGAGGGGACTGGGGGTGCACAAGAAGTTGGGAGAGGACACAGCTGGGACAGCTGAGGCCAGCTGACCAAAGCGATATTCCATACCAGATGATGTCATCTTCAGCATATATACCCAGGGGAAGAAGAAGGAAGGGGGGAACGTTTGGAGTCATGGCATTTCTTCCCAAATCACCGTTATGCTTGATGGAGCCCTAATTTCCTAGAGATGGCTGAACATCTGCCTGCCAATGGGAAGTAGTGAATGAATTCCTTGTTTTGCTTTGCCTGTGTGTGCGGCTTTTGCTTTACCTATTAAACTGTCTTCATCTCAACCCAAGAGTTTTCTCACTTTCACCCTTCTGATACTCACACAAGGGAGTGAGCAAGTGGCTGTTTGGGGCTCAGTTGCCAGCCGGAGTTAAACCACGACACACAGAAAGACAGGAAAAACTTAGACTAAAAAGTGACTGCAAAGATATACAAATGGACTGAACGTGGAAGCAGATGCTACACTCTCAATCACTTTAAAGTGCAGAGACATTTTATATTTTGGAAAATTCTTACTAAAGCATGAGAACAACATAATTTAGGCATTTAAAAAAAAAACCACACACACTCAAGTGGTCGGTTCATCCATCTCAAAATACAAGACATCCAATTTTTCTCTGGACAAGTATGCAAAAGACCAAAGCCCAGCTGTGAACATTTTAGTATCTCCTCAATTTCTATTGCTTTTTAGTCCAGCTCTTTAAAACAATGTGTTACATCCACAAAAAAAAAAAAAAAAAAAAAACCAAACAAAAAAAACCACTCTGAAAATATAGAAAATGTAGATAGGAAGTGACTGAAAACAGCAAACTGCTTTAAGAAAGTCCTGTAAACAAACAAAAAATAACCTCTGTAAAAAGAACACTTTCCCTGACAGCTAGGATGCTAAATAACTAACAGTTACTACTGCCAGAACACCTGTGATGCCATGCTGCCATAAACAGACTGTATTATCGTTATGACAAATGTGCCTGAGAAACTCGCAACACAAGTTCTCCATAGAGATGTGGAACAGCACTTCTGAAATGAAAGAGAATGTGACAAAGGAATGGGAATGAAGAAAAAAGGGGTGAAGGAAGAAATATGAAACAGAAAACATCTATTATGTCTGCTCAATTCTCAATTTTCCCAAGAGCACCAGCAGCCTCTATGAGAATAAAGTATATATTAGAGCCATTGCTTTCTGAGAGAGTCTATCTAGCACTTCACAGGACTGAGGCTTGTCATTATAAACAACAGTTAATTAACTCAGGCTCCTTAGACCCAGAACAGCAATTACAATAACACCTGTTCATGAGTCTCACGCGTGAACAGCAGAGGTAACACTTGGCTAAATCAACACATTTAGCATCAGAAATATAGTAAGAGGGGCAAAAATGTTAATATATTCTGAGGTTCCAGCTATCTTTAATAGGCCAGCAACAACAACAACAAAATCTTAAGCTTCAAGTTTTAAGACAAGTCCACCTCACTTCTCCCAAAAATCAAGTATTTACCTCTAAGCTCATCAGTAAGACTTTGCCAAAATAATTTTTCTTTAGTAAAAGAAAAATGGAGTGACATCAGTAAAATACACCAAAAATAGAAATATTCTCAGTATCTGCAAATGCACACACTGAAGAGAGACGTATTTTAAGACATCTTTGTTTCACACACCCACCTACTAGCGTTCTGATGTCCCACAGCTAAATGCCAGTTAATAAAACAGGCTATGAAGTTTAAAACTACTTAGAATAGCAACACCAGAAAGGCCTGGTAGTCCTAAGAAACTAAAAATAGCATGCCCTTTTCCACAAAAGGACCGATAGCAATGCGTAAACTGATCACGAGGAAAACCCCATGCAAAGAAACTGAAAATGTAGTGCATCAAAGTTGAAGTAGGACAAGTCATTTGCAAATACTAATGGAAAATACAACAGCAAATTATTTCCACTTTCGGCAAAATGTGTCATAAACCGTTCACTCTTTATTTCTAAAGAAAGTTCAAGTCATCTATCCAATAGGGAAAAGGACTCTTATTCTATCCTGCTATGACGATATGCTTCTCGCTGAAGGTCTGTACCTATTTTCTATACACTTGTGGGTTTTTTTGAGAAATTCCAGCATTTTACAGGTTGGCAGCCATAGGCCTCAGTCAACAGGCCCCTTAAGTGCAAAACAACAACAGCAAGAGAGTTTTTCACAAACTTCCTAAATCCCCTTACAAGAAAAGAAGATAGATTAGCGCCTGGACAAAGCACCTCATTCAGTACCAGAGATGTAAGTAGAAAAGTGTGTTTTATATACAGAATGTTCCACAGTGCATGTCGGCATATACCTTTTCCTTTCCGCTATGCTCTTCCAAGCTTTTCATCTGAAAGCTTTTTCATGAATAATTTGAATGAATTGTTTGAAGCTTGTAACCCAAAGTAGATTCATTCTAACAATAAGAAGGTTTTCAGCCCACACAGAGGAAAATTCCAGAGACTGCGTATCTGAGTCAAGCTACTTCTGGCTGCTTTGGTTCAGACTCTTCTTTCTTCTTGAATTCTGTAAGATAACTTATCTTAAATTCAATAATCTCATTGCTGAAGGCTTACACATTTCAGTTCCCTGCAGCAAAGCCAAGCAGAAGTCCCATCAGCAGAGACACTATGCTGTCTCGTATGAATTAAGACTATTTGGTGGCATGGAAATGCAAAGTGGCATCGTCTGGGGACTATACGAGCCCTTCCTGAAACAAACTGATATACAGATCCACACACAAAAACTCCATCAGTTTTTCCCAGACAAGCACTAAATGCATTTTAGAAATTCAACTTAGATTATTCTTTCTCTGAAAGGACACAATAAACTGTTTTCTGTCCTTATTTATTTTGTACAACTGCTGGTCAGCAATTATCTACTGCTAGTGCAACACTGGAATCACTCCACAATCTGAGAGCAAAGGAGGTCTCCTGCAAGAGACAGACATTTCACTTAACGCATTTTCTGGATTTTGCAGTTTATATTGTAGCCTTTCTAAAGGATCTACCTAGAGCTCGCATTCCTCTCCTTGAAAAACTCTTCAAAACTGTCAAGTAATACTCCTTTAACAACAGTGCTGTAGAGAACAGATACTTAAAATATCTTCAGCAAATAAACAGAAGGAACCTGGGAAACTATCGAGGAGTATCTAATGCACAGGCAGAATTACACGCAAGATGGAACCCTGTGTCTATTCTGCTCACAAAGTTTCCAGCTGTGTACCAGTATTTTCCACTGAGGGGACACAAATGATTGCTGGTAAGATAAGGTATAAACAGAACAGAGCAAGAGACTCTTACAAGTTTTATGACAGTTGAATAAAGACGTATTTCCAAACATGAAACACTTTTTCAGGAGAAGGCTGTATGACACCACATCATGGGAAAGCGCTTCCTCTGGCTATCTAGGGGTTTCAGTTTTTTGTTTGGTTGGTTTTGGGGCTGGTTTTATTTAAGATGGCTTAGTTTTGGAAATTTTAAAGGTAACTTTCCAAGTATGAAATAAATTAAAATAGTGCTGCAAATTCCATGCAGAGGAAAGGCCTATTTTGCAATACATTGATGCAATCAATAACACTGACGCACAGCCTGACAAGTAAAATTATTGGCTGAATAGTCACTCATGGACCAGTGTCTTCTCTCTTCAAAGCTGTCCATAACTGTTGAGCAAAAGGAAAGATATTAGCAAGAGCACACCACACATTCAGTATCACTTTCATTAGAGCTCCCTCTGACACCTCCCATTCCTGAAGCACAGCAGAACTGGTCTATCTGACGATGAACGGGTCTGCTCTAGCCACAGACAGGTAGGAAAAACCTGTTTCTGAAGCACCTCCTGAGAACAGCCTCAGCAATTTACGTTCATTTCAGTCCTCAAAGATGTGAGTTACAAAACTTGTGGTTTGTCTAAATGCAGAATAAATCTCACACTGATTTGACAAACGTGAAGAAGGGATGATCTAATGACCAAGAAATACCTCTAGTATAAGACAGCCAGCTCTCAGGCCGTTGCTGGTTGGAGGTAATACCTAGAAAGGTTCAAGAAGACGTACATGCCATCTAGAGACACAGCCAGATGCAGTCCAGCAAGGCCACTGCAGCCCAGGTGCATGAAGGAGACACCACAGCCCAGCAAACACACCTCACCTGCCTCTGGGCCACAGTCGGCACTGGTGTGTAGCTCCCAGGCGAAGCAAACACATCCCCTCTCCCCAGGCAGTCCTTTCACATAACCCATCCCCAATTTTAGCACTTCAATCATACAATAGTTTCAAGTCAGAGAACACGAACACAAATGGGACCCAAGAGGAGGCATGGGCACGTAAAAACCCATCATCCCCGGGGGCACAGGCCAGACTCCCAACGGGGAGGAAGGGCAGGAAGAGCAGGAGGAGGAGGCTACCCCGTGGAGGGCGACAGCGCCTGCCCCAGCGGCAGAGGGGCCTGGAGGAGCAGGAGACCCTCCAACCCCGGGGAGACGGGCCGAGAGAGGACCGGGACACACAGCGGGAGCCCGGACCCGTGAGAGGGGAAGGGACCCCCCCCGGTGCAGGCCCGCAGCGGGAGGTGGCTGAGGGGAGCCGGCAGAGCAGAGACACCCCCCGCTCCCCAGAAACGGGACTGGCAGCGCCCGTCCCCCCGCTCCCCGCACTCACCCGGTGCCTCCGTCTATCACGCAGGGGGGCAGGTAGCTCGCCATGCTGGGGAGCCGGCCGTGCGGGCCCTACGCCACCATCCAGGCCGCCGCCGGCTCCCCCGGCGCGGCCTCACTGCATCGGCGGCGGAGGGGCGGCGGGCACCATGCAGCCGCCTGTCAGCGCCGCCCCCAGCGCGCGTGCGCCGCCCGCCGCCGCCACGTGACGCGACCTCAGCCGCCGGCCTCCCCCCGTCGTTCAGGGGACGCCATCTTGGGTCAGGGCAGCATGGGGATGAGGGGTTGGGTGGGTGGCGCAGGGCTCACCCTGGTGCTGTCATGGGCTCTGAAGGCGGGTGGAGAAGCTTGCCAGAGGCCATGCGCGTCAGCAGGGTCGTAGCCTTGTTCTGGACTTGATCCCTGGTTTTGGAGAGGTGTTCCTTCATCTGGGCAGGTGCCTCAGGCCTGTCAGGCAGGGCTGGCCCCCACAAGGATGAACTGGCCAAGATGGATTTTGTCAGCTTAAAAGCTTCTTTCAAGCCATGTATGACCACAAAGGATACAGAGTATGTGGGGGGGAAGAAAGAGTTCAACACCCCCAACAAACACTGTAGATGCTGCTGCCATTCAGAGCAAGACTTCCCTCACAGCTCATGTTTCAGTGGAGGTGGGGTGTGCCCCAGGAAAAAACACCAACATTGAATCAGTCAGTTGTGAAAAAACACAACGCTGTGTTTCTCTGGGTGCAGGTGGCCATGCTACAGCCCACAAATCCTCTGGGTTGGGTGTAAACAGGCCCAGAATACGTGTATTGATACAATTAAAGCACTTTAAAAAAAATAGGCTGCAACAAACATCACCTGCAAAGTTGTTGATACCTAATTTACATAGAGGATAATGATGTCTCATGTGTGACTCAGCCCTGGTCATACTGTGAGTGCGTGGTAATGCCAGAAATAGACCCTCCAGATGCCTGGGCCTGAGCAGGAACCACAAGAACAAGTGTATGTCACACGAGGGTGTAGTTTTCTATTGCCCTCACCCAGCTCCGCATCGCTGCACCAGAAGCTCATGCATACCGAGGGCTTGTGTAAGAAAATTAATGAGATGTGTCCTCCGGTCCTCAGACCCAACATTGGTGTGATGGCTATAGACTGTGCATATGCCCAGAGGGGGTTGTTCCAACATTTACCACAAACTGAGCACACTTGCTCAACGTATTTGTTCTCTCTGTTCCCCTCGGAGATTTTGGAAGATACAGAGTGTGGTGGAAGGCAGCCCAATTTGTTTGTTGGAAGGGCTCCCTTATCAGTGGGTTGAAACAGCAAACAGACTCTAATAAGGAGGCTAAGGACTGGGGACTGAAGCTTGGTAGAAGTCATCTGCCCCCCTCTTCAGGCCAGTCAAATCAAAACAGCACGTGAAAGGCACTGCTTTAGCATCCAAGAGATAAAAGAAAGAATATGCTTTGACTTTCCTGGCCAAAATTTCCCCTCTCCCATGCTGTTGCACAATATGCTGTGCTGGGCTCAGAGAGTATCTGCTCATATGCTATATGGGCACATCGCTGTAAACTTTCTTATGATTCTCAACTTTTTTTTTTTTTCTTTATTTTAAGAAGTCATTAGCTGTTACAGCAGAGGAGGGAGAATACCTCATCTGGAAACAGAGGTATTACTGTAGCTGCCATGCAGCTTACAGGCTCTATGTAGGCATTCAATTTGCAAACAGCTGCAGAGGTGTGAAACATTTGTGCCCTGCCCTTCTTCTCTCAAGCTGTTTATCAGGGTCCCTCAGCATTGATTACTACCCCCGAAGCTCTCTCAGCTGTTTGTGTAAGTGCTCCCTAACCCACTTCAAGCAGCATCAGCTGAGATAGTTCAAACTGTGTAAATAGGAGCTATGGGCTAAGTCAGTCGATTGTGCCTGAAGTGGGTTTAGGGAGCACTCAGAGAAGCTGCTTTGTTAGCAGAAGTGAAGGGAGTGGTAAAGCACAGTGACATCTTAAGCTGTTCCAGCTGGATCCAGAAGAGGACATTTGTCTATAGTTTAAGTAACATAGAGAAAAGTCTATGGAGAACCTGGAACAAAAATTTTTGACATGAAAATATGATCACATACATCAGCTGATGGTCTTACAGCAGTGAGAAGTGTGAAAACATCCATTCACCCCAGGGAATATTAGAGATCAAGTATGTAATGATTATTTAAATGACAGTAATGATAATTAGTTCCTCAGGTAGAAGAGAAAGGAGGAGACACCTGATCTATATAGCTTAGTGAATTATATGTTCTTCCAATACCATCATTATGCAGCGTTTAGAAGATATGGCCTCTCCATCAAAACACAGCTATTGTTACTGCCATTTTATGCTTTAAGCCCGCAGGGATCATTATGTCCTTCTGCTCTCAGCACCATATAGGCCACAACAGTTAGCCAAGTTTAACTTATACAGAAAGGGAAATGGATACCCAAGAAGTGTACGTGATCTCTACATGTTCGACTCTCTGTAGAGCCTGCCATGAGTTACGCGAGTGGAGCTATGCTGTTTTACTGTTGGTTTGTCTACACCCCTTTTCACCACCCCATCCAAATGCCTTCCAAGAATGTGCTAAGTGATGTGGCTAGTACCTGCCATTCTTTCATTTCAGTCTCAAAGGGGGAACTGTGTAGGCGGGAGGATTGGTTTTTTACTTTTTATTTTAGGTTTTTTATCTTCAGGTGTTGATGCCTGTATGTTTACAATAAAGAAGGTAATCTAAAGAAGTAGAAGGTGTTGAAGTTTTGATAACTCTTTACTCCTGTGAGAATTTATTCAAGAGTAACAGAGCAGCCCCCAAGAAACTCTTAGATAACTTTGAAAAAGAAAGCCTGCACTCAGCTATGAGAAGCCAGAATGCCAGAAGAGGATACTTTTAATGTATTTGTACTACCTTGGTGTTATTAAGATGAACTGCATGTTGTGTTCTAGATCATGCATCTTAAAAGCTGATAGTGTCATACCCAAATATATCACATTGCTATTTCAGAGAAGGGGTAATGGAAACCCAGCTTTGGTTACACGTGTAATCTGCTAGGAGGAGACGGGTTCCTAAACAAAATGTATGTGTGGGCTTACTGACAGCTCAGAGTCCAAGGACATCACCAAATTAATTAGCAAGTTAATCAATTGTGTTTGCATACCCTCAAAGAGATGAGACTACAAAAAAAGGTTTTCTTTGTTGACATAACCTCTCCCCTGCTTGAGATCAGCTTCAGTCAGCTTTTCTTCATTGCTGAGCTGATCTGTAAAAGCGCTGGGCTGTGTTAGGGGTATGATAAGACCCAAGATCTGTTGAAGGACTGCAGTGCTGGTGCTTAGGTTCACATTGCCCGAACAACTTACCTGCAGGCCACACGTTCATGGTGAATTCTAGTTAGAGGGATAGTTGTAAGGGTGTATTCGTCCATCACGCCTTATTTAGTGGACACCTTCATAGAGGCCCCGAGAACATTCTTCTGCACCCGTGCCTCCTCACAGGGAGGTCATTAGTATCTTGAACTGAGAAACATGAGAGTGAGGGAGCACTGTCACACATCCCCTGAAGTTTCTGTTCTGTCCAGCTATCATCGTCCAAAATAATTTCAGCTATGTATTTTTTTAAAAATTACTTTCAAATCTAAAATTTCAATCTGTAGATAAGTGGCTGGTCAGCACTCTTCCTTTAAACTTTGATTTTTGGTAAGTAGTAGAGAACTGCTGTCAGATCATATTCAGTGAATTACTTCTGATTTAGATAAACTATACCCTCTGATTTTGTTCATCTGATCAGCCAAAAACAGTGCTTACATCTTGGTCAGAAATACCTGATTGAAGTCTCAACTTGTTCTCTAACTAGCAGAAATGATGACAACATAAAAAAGACTTGATCCAGAAGCTCCCAAAGCTCAAAAAGTAGCAGCACGAAAGACAGGTCTTCAATCTCTTGATCATCTCAAACATGAAGCAAGGTTAAGGGCAGCTGTTAGGCAGTTGTCATCATACAATCAGTAGGAAAGGTCACCAAGTAATGGTGTTCACACACTAGCAATCACAAAGTATTACTCAATCACTGGAAAGTAAATTGCTGGAGAAGTGAAGCTTTCTCCTTGGCTGCAGATGAAACAAAACACACCCAAAAAGCAGCAAGACAGTGCAAACTTCATACAAAAGACATGCCTGTAAAGCACACATTAACCTATTGGATATTCTTTATATCTACATAGACCTTAGAATGGTTCTAAGACCATTCTTCAGCAGGGTACTTCAGTCCATCTGCAATTGAAAGCAGATGAATAGTCCCACTGAAAGCAACAGAATATCCATGTCCCTAAAGTTGTATGTCCTTTAAATAAGTCTGCAAAGTGGGCCCTCAACAAACTTTAATTCCTAGCAAACAGTTGACCTGAACATGTTGTGGCAGAAAACTATAAGCTGTTTATGCAAACAGACTAAAAAGTACTTTCTGTCTTTAAATTATATTGGGGTCTTATGGTACAAGACAAGTTAAAGAGGGTTTGGTTGAGGGAGGACAGAGATGTGTGTCTTTTGCAGAATGATGACTTATTTCTGAGTGTCTTTTCTAGTTGTGTATCCCGCTGTTGTGGGATCCTTATTTCCTTCATACATGGGGAACATTGCCATTTCTAGCACCTGTGTGTTCACAAAAGGATTCTGTCTCACAGGTAAAAATCTTTCTGTGCTTCTCAAGTTTCTAAAACATCGCCTGTATCTGCTTTTTCTGTGCTGGGGCTGAACAGAATCAGAATCCAAATACTCCTGTGGGTATTGTATCACCAGCCATGATATTACCAACTGCTTCCTACCTTCCTCTTTCTATAAACCACTCTAGATTTACTATCAGTGTGCGTATTTTCTTAAATTTTGCACAGTGACTTCCTACCTCTCTTCCCTGAATGGCCACTGTTAATTTAGATGTGCTCAGAAACATTTTGGATTCTATCTAATCCATTTTCTATTTATACCACATTCATCACCATGGTAGCTGAATGCCTTAGAAAGGATCTTTGAGGTAGAGGCTATGCAAAGCTTATTTTAAACCACTCCAGTTCTTTGCCTTTGAAATCAAATTCTAACAACTTCAGCTTACCCCAGCTGAGAAATTACCCTGTTGCACTTTGCACATAACAGCCTGAAATTTGAAGCCAGTCCAGCATGACTTGGGACCCAGTTTTAGCTGAGAATATCAACTGCAGTCACTCTGACACCTATGTAAATAATATGCTTTTATTTAGATAGTTCTCTAAGAGACATGTTATGATATAGAACATTCATAATTTATAAAAGCAGCAGTTCCTTGAACTCGAGCAAAGCCAGCAGACTTCCAGTAAACTTTCATGCTCACTTTCACCTTTTTAAGATGCCTGTCTGTCTTAAAATCTAGTTATTATTAACTACACAGTAAAACTCTGCATACATGTATGTGTGTGTGTGTGTACAACATATCTTCATTACAGGGTTTTAAAATGGAACTCAAAATTTTGTTCCATATACTCAGTTCTGTGTACTTTGTGATGCTGCACCAGGGAATTTGCCAAACATTACACCTCTAATTTTAAAAATAATCCACCAGAAGGTACGTCTTTCCATCAGAGGATTTTACCCCTTCACTTCTGAAGAAATCTGGAAAACAGCAGAAGATCTAGCGAATACCTAAGGATGAACTACTCCATCTTCCTAAACAACACCAGTGATACACACTTATGAATTGTAAGTTTAAGAACAGGAAAAAAGGCGGCCCATGTTGAACATGGCAATCGCATAAAGTATTTTTCAAGATTTTATATTAATTGTAGTATTCACTTTCAAATTCCACCTTAGGGTTTTCAGTTTGCTATTCTTAGGAAAAAAGCTTGTGTTATCTGACAGCTTCTTCCCTCCCTCCAGCTTGAGCTCACTGGGCAACTTCAACCAAGCTTGAGTAAAGGGTAGAGGCCTGAAAGATGTAAACATTTCCAGTAGTTGCGTAAAGAAAATAAACAGGAAGCTTACAGAGAAAGGCCAGTATTGCCCTCACAGAGAGATTGCAGCATCAGCACAACTGTATTATTAGACAACAAGAAATTAACATGGCAGAGGCAGCTTCCCAGGTGCCACTACCTAAAGGATGATTTGTTTAAGTTGCCTGAAATGGCTACAGAAGCCATCAGAACAGTGCAGAACGTGGCAACACAGTGATTAGTTTGTCCTTGTTGGAGCATGTATGGCCATCTATATCCAATCTGGAAACGGATGCATTACCACCAGTTCCAAAAACGCCAATTCAGGCTGCTTAGACACAGCAAAAGAGAGAGATATTTAAGCTCCTCCAGGACTACTCCAGAATGCAAACAATAACTCTGCTCCACACTGTGTAGAACCACCCCCACGATGAGAAGTGCGTCATTCCAAAGCAACTGCACACATATGGATGTGCAGACCCTCCTGTCCAATGGTTTCCATCTTAAATAAAATTGCCTGCGGATTGAACTAACCCTCTATTCCTCTTGCTTGAAAACGGCACATCCTGGCTCCTCTGCATTGAACAGAATAGTTTCTTCTATTACTGGCTGAGTCATTAAAATACCATTCAAATAGCTTCTATGCCATGTAGTTTATGTCAATATCAAACATGTTCGAGTTTCATGGTTTGGTAAGTTTCCCATGACATGCTGTGCATAAAGCATAGATCTGTTTGTCACAACGATGCCATATGAAACCTCATCTGAGGCCCAGAAGAGTTGATGGTAATACAGAACTGATTTCTTCATACAGACCGTGAAGCAAACAAGAGATCACAATAATCTGATGAGAGACAATCTTGACATCCTCCAGCCCAGCCTGCCCCTGCAGATATGTCAGCTGGGCTGGTTTGGACAAGCAAATCAGTTTGTTGTTTGCTTTCTTTTAAAATACATCAAATGAGTCAACACATCAACAAAGCAGCAACATATTTTTCCAGTTACTAAATGCATTTGTTAATCAGCCAAACCAGCGATATTAAGAAGCCCCTTTGTGGAGATGAAGTCTTTGGTTTTCCAAGTCACCACAAGTACTGTCACACACAACACAAACATAATTTTGCTCTCATCAAGCTTTAAGAAAACATTTATTGTAGCTGAGTACAGCTGTCCAGCATCACGGAGATCTAAACTGCACGTGACAGGATCAACCCCAGAGGCAGAAGAAGGTGCCTGACCCAGCCTTGCCACAGGAACAGGGCACTAGCTGCTCCAAAGCACCATTAAAAGCAATGTGCCATTCCTCATCTCCTAAACCCCTACTATTTATACCAAATATCTCTCCAAGTCTGTGTTTAACTCTCTGAAGCAGCAGAACTTTTTTAAAAAAAGGCTTTTGAGGAAAATCTTGTGAATATTTCAGGTTGCAACAAGTCACACACCAGAAGGGCTCTGAGGCTGGTACTGGCACACAGTACTGGGAGGTGGAAACCCAGCCTTCCACAGAGGCCAAGGGCTAATTCTCTTCAGTAACACAAAAATCCTAGCCTATTCTTTCTGCCAGCAGACGAATGGGCTGTTTCCTTCTCCAAGACCTTCCCACAAAAAGATTCACAAAACCTGGAGCTGGACCTTACTTCTAACACAAGCAAATACACCCTTATTGGGTATTTGCATGTTAAAACTGATGAGGAATCCCCAAAATCTCTAGTTGGACTTAACTCACTGCAAGTATGCATCCATTTAGCAGTAAAAATGCTGCATAAGGGGAGTTGTTCTGACTCTTAAATTTACAGATCCAACATCCAACAGCTGTCACCTACTGCAGAGTACTCAGACCTATGGCAGTTGTCCTGTTGATAGTTGGCCATTGATGGACACTTTTTTTTGCTTCTCTGCCTCAAGCACCGTAAAGACTTATGCCAGTATCAGTGACTCAAAGGTATACAAGCACAGTAACCATCAAAACTAATGTTTCTCTATATGAGATACGAAAGGAAATCCATGTTCCCAAACTACTATTTTCATCTTCTATATGGAAAAAGATAATTTTCAAAATACTCTTTGCTGCTTCTTCCCCCTCAGCTCCTGTATCTCCACTAATACTTCCCTTCATCCAGCCCCACTTATGTTTGGGGGCTGAAACAGATATCAACAAACAAACAAACTAGAACTTTTCCATGAAGAATAGAATTTTGCTAATGAACTACAAAATTTTTTGATACTACTACTGTATAAAGGCAAAACCCAATGTCTCAAGTCTCCTATATCAGAGCTTCAGCATTTATGAAAATGAAGACTTTCAAGCCTATGGACACCTGGTTTCACACAATACCTTCACGTACAGCACAAAGCAATAGGTCTGTTTGGCAACTGGAAAAAAAAAATCAACAACAACAATTGCAGCACCTGTAAACATATGCAAAGTGTTCCTTATCTATATATCTGAGCTCTGGGTAGCAGTGAGACGCAGCAGTATGGAGTGGGCTGTGGGTGATTAACCATGTGGGTGGCTCTTCCATTGATCTCTTCCCCCTGCTTGTTGCCCAAGCAAAGCAGATCAAAGCTAAATCAAATATATTTACCCACTCTACAAGCAGACCCCCAACTGAGGCAGACATGCGTGGCCACTCCACTATTCTGTGAGTCCTTGCATAACAAATTTCCTCTTGCCTCTAATCCCACTCTGAGAAATATTAAGATTGTAGCAACTCTTTAGAGCAGTTAAGGAAGAAGTACTTCTGTGGTATCTGTGTGGGTACCGTGCCTTTCCTCAGATGGTTTTGTTTTGTTGTTTGTGGGAGGTGGTTTTTTTGCATAAAGTCGGCTATCGTTGCAGTAGCTGAGACTATCACGTCATGAGGTTGAAAGAAAGAAAGACTATCAGCAGATGCAAGCAATGAGGTAAAGATTCAGTGCTAATAATCTCAAAGCCTGACAACAAGAAAGTGGATATCTATGATTCTATGATACCATACAGTGACAAAATAAGCAGATGCAATCAAGCAGCTGCACCCCTTACAACAGAGCAAGTTTTTCATCTTATCTATTTATTACAGACCCACTATTACTTTTCCACTTACCCAGGCAGTCTAGCTCCCTCAGGAAAGGTATGGAATTGGCATGAAAAAAAGAAAAAAGTTGCTGTTTGAAAAATGTACTTGCTTCACAGCTTTACGAGTGAAATATAAGATTCTAGTGTAATTCAGGAGCTCAGAGTTACATAGAGTGAGGCAATAGTTTCAAGATTATCCAGCAGACACAATCTGCCCAACACACTGCAGGAACACAGCCACTGCATCATCCCTTTGTAACCCCTACGTACTTTCTAACGACAAAGTCATGGCTCATCTCTGTGCGCCACACCCCTGATCCTAGCCATTGTTGATGGAATGAGGAAAAAGCGTAACACAAGGGGCTTGGTCTGTGTTGTACTTCTCAAACACAATTCTGTTCTCAAAAAAAAAAAAAAAGAGCCAGAAGGCCAGATCCTCCCCAAGTTCATCACCAGCAAAGCAGACAGTTAGGGCGAACCCACTCTCCGTGATTCTGACCACTTACTGCAGTACCAAATAGCTGCCAGAGGAACTAAATCTATACATACAGGTATGTGTGTGTATATGTATTTATGTGTATGTATCTCAACTGTTGTAATACAAACTTACCTGAGGTCTAGAAAAGGAGAAATGCTGCCTCAAAAATGCTATGAAGCTTTCTGCTTCCTGCAAGACTCCCCAAAAAAGAAAAAAAAGTCTTAGCATATCCAAATGAGCCTTACATGGGAGCTCACTGCAGAACACAGATGGAGAAGACGGTGGTAACCTTTTGTATCATAACTTGGTGTTTGCAGCACACTCCTAAGATGTTAAAGACCCAACTTCTATTTCCCGCAGCTTCCACTTCTCAGCTAGATCTTCAGATCTTCAGATCCAGCCATCAGAATACACAGTGCCCAGTCCTGCTGCCATGCACCTCCTGCTGCAGCTGGTGCGCTGAGCTGCAGAGAAGACAACATTCAACAGGCCAGTGAGAAAGTAAGCGTGAATCTGACTCCTTACTGATGAACATCTCCAGAAGATAGGCATCTGGTTCTCACTCAGGAGCTGCTTGTATTTTTCCATTTAAGATTCCACCTATCATTACCTACCTTCCTAGAGCTGTGTTCTTGATCTGTAAGGGACAGAGACATCTCCTCAGCAGTCCCAAAGCAGGCACCTGGTCTCAGACACATCTTCTTCCATCACTTTGCACTGGCTAGCCCAAGAGATTCTTCCTCAGCCCACAGGCTTCATCATCCCATACGTTCATTACGTAAAGAAGGAGAGGTATTGCCTCAGTCACACTGACATGCCCTCTGAGCTATGTGTCTTCATTTACTACAAGGAGACATGCAGGATTTGGGTCAGCTGCTTGGAATCGCTGCCTGATGGTCAGGACTTAGTTTTGAAGCATTATTTCACTGTAGCCACGTGCCTGAAGCTACTGGGTATATTTGAGTCCTCAGTCGTGTTTTCTAAAGCGCTTGTGCGACCCCAGATCCCCACAGTAACTTTCACACTGACTCATTGAAAACACTCTCTACAGGCTGCAGTTATCTCTTCAGGCAAAGAGGTAAGTCAGATTGAAAAAGCAAAAGAGGGGAAGCTGTATATATGTATGCACATAAACATAATGATAATATTTAACACCACAATAAAAAAGCATGGAAAGATATTTTACCAATTACATAAACCAGGACGTTTCTGAGTACAAATGAAGTACTCCTTGATATAAACCAAGGATACATTTCCCCTTTGGTAGATGATGATCCACTGGTTTCTCTTATCAGTGCTTTGAACTAAGCAGCAGTTCCTCTGTTTGGAGGTAGTGAGGTTCCAATCATGCTTCACTAGTTAAAAACTGTTATTTTGAACAGAACTATGTGCCAAATTAGAATATAAAAGAGCTTGACTATCACTTGACAGTTTCTTCTAAATTCCCCTTCAATGCCCAGTTTGAAGTCCAGCACTTGTGAGGAGGTGGTTTCCTCCCCATCCTCACCAAGCAAACCCTAACAGAGCTGTCTTGTCTCCTTGCAGGTGGCAGGAAGAAGTCATCACAAAAAGGAAATCCTGTCATAGCCCGGTGAGCAGCATTTTCAGCAGCTCTGTCTACTTAAGTAGTCCCTCCTCCTACCTCATTCCTCTTTGTACCTCCTAGGTTGCTGCAAATAAATCGGAGCAGGGAGCTGAGCTGGCTAACCCCCCACCCCTTCTTTTTCAGCCAGGATTTTTTCAGCCAGATTAGCTCTCCCTTTGCACTTCACCACATGCCCAAATGCTTGTGCCAGCAGAGCAGAAGGAGGAGTAAGGGAGTGGGAAGGAGTGACTGAGAGTAGGAGGAGGTGAGGGAGCAGAAGGGACTGCTTCAGTGGGTCTGAGGCCCACAGCCTGAAAAAAATACCTACCTCACTGATATCAAGTACTCCTGGGGTGCCCTTGTGAGGATGTACGTGCTGCCTCCCAGAAATGCTTCACTTGATGAACTTTTGTGTGCTGGCAGGTGTCTAACATGCTGTAAGGGAGCTCCACCACCAAACTGAACTCATTATTCTTCAGCAGGGACATTACCTGCTAACAGACAGAGGGTTTCAGGGGAATGCTGCCAACATCTCCTTTAGTGTGTTAGCCTTTGGGCTTTTGTATGTCTCTAACTTTGTCTTAGGGCACTAAACAGATTCTCACCTAAAGCAGCACTGCGAGCGGGCGTACTGTTGCCTGCAGATTTCACACAGTCTACAGTGCAATCACAGAACCTGCAAGCAGCTCGGATATATTTAGAATCCCACATTGTCATTACTTTCATCCGGCGAGAGGGAGGGGGAAAAAATAAAGAATAGAATCAGATGATAAATGCACAGCTGGAGAACGTCAGCAGACATCTCAGCACTGGCTGAGCCTGGTTCACCTCTTGTTTCACTGAAAGGGAGTGGGTGACCCAGAGAAAAAGAAAATCAACATTTATTTATCTTGCTGTGGTCAACACCTGGCTGCCCCTGTGAAGGCAGTGTTATGGTAATCCATCAGCCATCATTTTCTGTGCCAAGTCACTGCTGCCACTGAGGACCAAGCATGCCGGTGGGAAAGGACACAAGTCAGAGAACTGCCTGGGAAGAGGGAGCACACAGCTGCTACCTGGCTTGGAGTACCCTACAGGCAAAGCACAGCAAGACAACACACCGTAGGGATGAAAGAGACTGATCATAACAGGTGATAAAAAGAATAGAATAGAATAGAATAGAATAGAATAGAATAGAACAGAATAGAATAGAATAGAATAGAATGGAATGGAATAGAATAGAATATGTCATGGGTTAAGCAGAAGAGAGTTAATTTTTTTTCTTTCTTCCTTCTCTTCATAAATAGTTAGCAAGAAGCTATGTTTTGGATTCCTGCTCAGGAGAAAACTGATAAGAAAAGAACGTTTATAGTTATTGCCAAGATACTCTCAAGGACAAATACATTCAGCCTATCTTCTCTCCACAGACAGGCCGGGGGGGGGGGGAGAGACAGTCTGGCTTCTAGCTTGGAATTTGCTTTTAGGTTAAGATTGAGAAGCAGACTGACCAATTATTCCATCCCATGCACGTCATACCCAGCATATAGGTGAGGACCCTTCCGAGAGATCTCTCTCTTTTTCTTCCCTTGGGCTCTGGATCATCTCGCTTCGGGCACCTGCATTCGCTCTCCCAAGGCCTTTTCCCCCCCCACAGACACCGTTAGCTCTCAGCCCGGGACGCTTGTTATCTTTGTTCTGTGAGTTTTGGGATCCTCTCTCCCCGGGGGGGATCATTAGCTGTTTTTTTCCCCTGCTTCAGTCAGCTCTTGGCCTGGGACGCTTGGGCTGTTATCTCCGTTCTGTCAAGTGCCTCCGGGAGCGGTGCACACACACACACACACACCCCCTCCCCCCGTTTGGGGGAACCGTGAGTGCGGTGTCTGGGGATCGTTAGTTGGCAACAGGCTGAGGTTTTTTGGGGGGTACTATCATTGTGTATCACCCATTCCCTCCCTCCTCCGGGGTCACTGGCCAGGAGTGGGCTGGGCCTTTGGTCATCAGGTGGGGAGGGGCAGTATCACTGTGTATCACATTGTATCTTTGTATATAGTATTATTTCCACTATTATTGTAGTTTAGTTATTAAATTGTCCTTATCTCAACCCACGAGTCCTCTTTGCCATTTACCTCTTTAATTCTCTCCCCTATCATTGGGTGGGGGCAGGGACTGTGTGAGCGGGTGTGTGTGGTTTGGCCCCCAGCCAATAGAATATTTTAGTTGGAAGGGACCTACAATGATCATCTAGTCCAACTGCCTGACCAGTTCAGGGCTAACTGAAAGTCAAAGCATGTTGTTAAGGGCATTGTCCAAATGCCTTTTAAACACTGACAGGCTTGGGGCATTGACCACTTCTCTAGGAGGCCTGTTCCAAGGTATCAAGATATAAGAAAGCGGTGGCACAGGAGTTCATCTAGCCATGCAAAGGTCAGTACATTGTCATATGTAAGCAGGGATGGTTGTAATTAGTGCTTTAAATCACAGTTGTTGGCTAATTCCCTTGGATTGTGAAATGCAATATTATTTCCAAGACAGAACCCCAAGAGAAAAAGGACAATATTAAGGATGCAGATAAATTTGGAATTCTGCCTCAAAAAGATGCTTCCACAATTGCTCAAACTTATCAGGACCATTTCCCTTCTTCTCCAGGCCCCTAATTTATGTCTGTGTTAAAACATTAGCAGAGCTGCTTGCAAGGAAGGCAAGCTGACTTTTTTCATGTGTTCCCTTTCGCTGCTCCTGAGACTCCTCATCTATCTAGCTTTGCTTAATTCCTCAGAGGCACCTCATTTCTTGAGAAGGTGGAGAACACTTGCTTATAAAGCCTTCAGGCTACAATAATGGGTAAAATCACACAGATTATACATTTTTTTAACTTCCATGCTACCTTTTAAGTTAATTTTGGAGGTTGGGGATTACACTAGTGAAGGCTTTTGTCTATCAGGGCTTTGTTTGCCAATGACAAAAGGAAAAGGGGAATGGAGAGAAAGATTCTGGTTATGTTATTTAAAGATATTTTTGAAGGAACTATTAGGTTTACTTTAGAAGGGCAGGCAAACATGACAGTCAGCTAAAGACTCCAGATTACGCAGTGAGAAGAGCTTTTCTGTGTCCCCATAACTCCCTCACTCTCTAAATAATCCATGTTATTTTTAAACTCAGAAAAAAATTCACCAATTTTAGTGGCTGTTGTGTTCAATTAGAAGATGTGGTGTTATCTCAGACTCCTGAACCTATCAGCCCCAATTTCCCTTCTCTTCTTGCAAACCACTCCTGTTCTTTCCTAGTGCTCTGTTCTCAGCACCCTTAACATCACCCAAACCATTGGTCATGGGCTCTGCAGCTCCCACAAGTCTGCTACTACTTCCCAACTTGCCATGTGGTCTTAGATAATTTTATTTGTTATTGACCACCCATTTAACAAATTCAAGCTACTGCTTGCGTGCAGGTCTCTGGGAAGCACTGTAACACATTTCATGCTGCAGTTGCTACCTTGGGTGAAATCACTCTTATTGAAACTCTGCTGCTGTCCGAGGATTTATACAGAAATTATTTTAGTCAACAGATCTATCATGACTCCCTCACAAATTAAAGGGTAAAAATTGCCCTGCATTAGGTCAGGCACAAAAAAATACATTTTGGATCTCCTCCAGGTGGCCTAGCAACAGGGTATTTTCTTCTGGACACTTCATTTTGTGTTTCAGAATTTCAGGCTTTGTATTTGAGACCAGAAATTTCACAGAGGAGAAATTAACCCCTGAGATTAACCAGTGCTTTGAGGTCTTCCTGCAACTGGCTCTGTAGTCACTTTTGGCCAATCTGAATGCTGGCTGCCAGCACGAGACATTCCTGCCCTCTGTCACCTCTGCTGTCATGTTGTCATCTCCACATCAGGGAATGGAGCACCAAAAACAAATGCAGACGCCTTCCTCTCATGTCTGTGAGCTTCCAGCTGGGTTAGATGGCTATTTTCTTTAACAAACAGTAGGAAGAGGTTTCCCATCCTAGGGCAGTTTCAATACTTCAAAACCAAAAGAGCAAAGTCTTGTACTCTAATCCACCAGTGAGCCAACAAGAACAGTTTTTAAATGTTTCATTTCAACTATGGTCCTTCTTCATTCAAATATCTTAGTATAATTAACTTCAAGATCTATCAGAAAAATTGTTTCACAAGAGAGTTTCCACATTGAAATTTCTAACTGATGTTTTCTCAACAACTTCCAAAAAACCTCACCCTGAAGTTTTGAGAAATCCATCCAATGCCTTTTCATTCAATCAAAAGAGAGTCTGCAGAAACTTTTGTTTTCCACTGGTCTGTGTTCTCTGACAGGAAAACCACTGAACAGTAAACTCTTGACTGACCCTGTTCTATCTCACTATCATGACCATCTTCCATCATCACAGCAGAAGAACCATGAGCATCCCAGATGAACGTGGGCGCAGTATTCTCTCTTTGCAGCACTCCACATGTGCAGCTTCACAAGGGTTACTGCAAGTTGCCTTACACAAGAGAATCTCTGAGGCTGGTGTAACATACGTCACGGACGATAGTTTCCCATAGCACCAGAAGGCAAAATGGCTTCTGACAAAGCCAGTGCAAAGCCGTCTCTGAACTACACCCAAGGTCACAAATGACCAGTTTGTACAGATACAAGAAACTTCTAAGCAGGACAGACCTAACAGATCTGGGAGGGCATAAACCAACTTACTTGTGACTGTTACAGCTGCTGTGTGGAAACAAAGATTACAGAATCAGACAAACTGGAATAAGCTCCTGAAGGCCATCTGAACCAAGCTCCTACTCAAAGCCAGGATATCACCAACTCTAGACCAAATCAGCCATGGCTTTATTTGGCTGAGTCGTGAAAACCTCCAAGGACTGAGATTCCACAGTTCTTCCAAATAACGTATTCCAGTGCTTTATTTTCCTTCTACTGAAGAAAATGTGCTAATGCCCAGTTTGAATCTCATGAGATGCAAACTGTGGCCCTTGCCCTCAAATTTGCCCTCAGTTTCCAGTTCTAGCATCCAGTCTGTATTGCTGCATGACGTTATTCTGCTCCAGGTACCAACCTTCACACACCCTGCTGAATGTCTTAAGGTCCAATCCACAAGTGTTTCAAGATCCCTCTGGACTGAAGCTCTTGTTCAGTGTGTTAATTATTTCCTCTATTTTCGCATCACACACAAATTTTCTGAGGGTGTGTTCTCACTGATCACAATCAAAATGCTGAACACTATCAGCCCCAGTATCAGCCCTGGGATACGCAACTACTTACCAGCCACCAGCTGGGCATTGGGCCACTGATAACTGTTCTTCAGACCTCATGGACCAGGCAGTTTTCAACTGATCTAAGAGTCCATTCATCCAAGCTATAGTTCCTCAGCTTCTAGATAAGAATGCTGTGGTGTGAAAAACCTGACTGAAGACAAGATGTATTACACCCATCACTCTCCCCTCATCTTCTTAGCCAGATATTTTGCCATAAAAAGCGACCAGGTTGGTCAAGCATGAGTTACCACTGGTAAATAAATCCATCCTCACTCTTCTTTGTCATTACCTTCTTGTCATTTGCATGTTTGGAAATGGATTCCAAGAGGATGTGCCCCATGAAGAGCACACTTCAGCTTCGGTTGCAGTGGCAAGGACAACATCGTACAACGCCTAAATTTATTCACAGATATCCAGATCTTGGGGTACGTCTTTGTCGCAAGCGCAGGAGTGTAGGTGTAGGCAGGTCAGCCCAGACCCAACAAACAGCCTGGCCACAGCAGCACAGACCATAGTGTTACTGACTGAGCTTATATTGGGGTTTATAGCCACGGTGAAACAAGACTGCCACAGTAAATCTGTCATCGGTACCAAAGACAGCCAGTCACAGCAGTAAATATACCCCAGTCCTTTCTAATGGATTTATTTCACAGGCCATTCAGACCAAGTTGGAGATGTCTCCTGGGTGAGTGCCCTGTCAAGCCCCAGTTTCAAGACAACAGTCAAAAACGAGGCATTCCCTGAATATGGTCTGGAGTGTCATTACTGAGGTGAAAGTGTGGCCTAGCTCGAGCAAAAGTTTATAGCCTTCTATAAAAACATACCTTTTTCTATTACTACCAGTAGCAGATCTGACAGCTGTTATCTCTCTACTTATATTTTATGCTCCCTAATTCTAACATATGATGGCACTTCACTTCCCAATATCCAATTGACATTCTTTTGATGTATCTTTTGGGCTAGTGCCTAAGCACATTTGCAAATAGTTTAGTGCTCAATTTAAGGCTGAATATATTCCCAGAATTCCTTTGGCAATCAATTATTTATTACTTACATGTGTTAAGATCAAAAAGAAAAGAAATAGAAGTATATTTCACGCTGACAGGAGGTCCAAGGGGATTACAGAAAACAGAAACTTTAATGCTAGATCTGTGTAAAAAAGGGTAAAATGGGGATTCCCTAGTCATTTAAAAAAATAAAAAATAAAATATAAAAAAGGCAAATGGCCTGGATTATACAGTTATTCTTCTTGGGCTTTATCTCATGGTTAGGCTTGCACACTTGAATTGAACCATTAGTTCTCTGTACCACAGGGGCAAAGTCTGGTTTGGTTTCACCAAGGATTACTGGTTAGCTTAGACTCGGTGCCAGCTATCTGGATGCATCTTTTATCAGCGTACCCAGCGTGGCATGCACAGCTAATTAATTAAAATACTGATTCATTCCTGTTAACAGGTCTAGGATTTGTGTTAATTTTTCAGTGAGGTCACGCTGCCTGCATGGCTTCTTTGTTGTGTTTGTAAAACCTGGGGCTTGTAAGGGCATCAACATTAAAGTGAAGGGGAACTTGCAAGAGTCAAATTTAGAAAGATCATTCATACTTCATTGAACAGCTCTACAGAAGGTGGAGAACATTTTCACAAGGCATGTCTGACTGGGGCAAAATTTGCATTATTCTCGTCGGTGGGGTACAAGCAGTGATGGAGGTTCATGAGGTCAAACACAAGATCTCTCCCTCCATGGGCTGCAAGTCAGAGCTCGAGGACTCAAAATAAGACTTCATCTAGTCACCACTGGCTATGAAGGTGTCTTTACCAATTGCATACTCTTCTCTGTAAGCCTTTATTTATTTATGGCTAACCTTAAGATGTGCCCCAAAGACAAGGAAGAAAATACCCCTGGCCAGGTCACCAGTACAAAACCAGTTTTAATCTGTGTGATTAACATCTGAGGAAGGAGTATCTGGCAGCTTCGCAATGAGCCGGTGCAAAATCATTCAGACAGGATGGAAGAAGCAGCAGGAAAAGAACAACCTGGTACAAACAAGGAGTAATTCCAACTCAGGAATACCATCTGATAAAAGGCAACCTGCAGAAATAAGAAATCCAGACATAAATACAGGTGAATGGCAATGCAGAGCAAGTTTATTCCTGACATAACTTTGCAAGCTGAAATGTAAAGCAGAATATCCAGCAACCAGCTATGAAACTCTGTCACATATGCCAGAACTTAATAATGACCTGGACTGTTTTTTTCACAGCTAGCAGTCCGTCTACTAAGGACTACACGGACTAAGTTCTTTTCTCTTCATGGTTTTTTCCAGGTTATGCAGAAAATCTGTCACCTTTTCTGAGGTCAGTGAAATTATAATATGCTTGTAATTTAAGTTACAGATTTCTCAAGTAAACAGATAAATTAGACAACCCTAAAACTGAGATGCATCTAAAGTGGCAGCTCTCCAGGTAAAAAGAATCTGCCATCTGCTCTAAAAAAATCTAATAAAACACAGTGACAGATAACTTCACTCATTGAGAGAAACTTGGAACAGTGGGGCGATGATCAGCCACATGAAACTAGAGGAGTCACACAACAGGGAGGTTGCAAATAATCTGACGGGCAGTTCATCGTTGGCTTTGGAACATGAAGATTCAACACCTGCCTTAAGTCTTAATTTATTGCTATTGTTGTTGTTATTATCCCTTGCTGAGGTCTGCTTATAACTTTGAGATCGTCTCTAGCTGGTATGCCTTTTGGGTTTTGAGCATTACTACACAGAGGCGTAGATAAGACAGAACTAGAAAACAAGACCTTTCTATTTTGTTTCTTGGAGTGATTCTTCTGTTTAATGACTTTTCGGATAGTCAATTTGTCACATGTGGAGCGACAAGGTATTTAAGAGTCTCGAGGTTAATTAGAAAAACAACAGCTGACTTTACTGAAAGAGTTTAATTCAACTATATGAACTATACAAACTGTTTTCAGCCTAGAAGACATGTTTGGAGCTGGTTTGTGCTGGAATGTCACCCACACAAATCTTGTGAGAGAACATTAAGTGACAATACGCTCAAAATGATGAAGCTTATGTTGGAGCAAAGTCTCTGCAGCTGAAAAAAAATGCTTAAAGGAGGAAACATTTACATTCCAGTTTCTAATTTAGCCATTACTTAATTAAATAGAAAAGTTTGATGTATTTTTTGCAAACATCTTCACACAATCTAAATTTCTTGTCACCACAATGGTTTTTTTCATGCTTTTCCCTTTTGTCTAAGCTCTTACCTCAGGCCTTGTTCCAGGACAGGGTGTTAATTCTTTAGACTGGCTCTGTATTGTAGAGCAACTGGCAATTTAAAGTTAGGGCTTTGCTTCTTAAAAAAAAAAATTATATGTTTCTATAAACAGTAGACTCAGTTCTCTACAGCCCCGGGGCATGTGGGCTGGTCCTTCCTTCCCCAGAACCCAGCCCAGTTTCCTTCTGTTGGCTGAAATTAGCAATGATGAACACATGAATGAGCAAATACCCCCCAAAATAATAAAAATTCATTCTGCTCAGGGCTGCAACGCCACTTAAAACACCTTCCTTTCTTGCACTGTCATTTTCTCTCCCTAGGATGAAGGTCTTAAACATGTGCAGTGGAGAACACAGCATCTCCCTGTGGAAGATACTGGAAATCAAGATTGGGAAAGAGGTATTTTCTCCACAATACACATTTCATAAAGACAGAGATGCATACCCCTGGAGTCTGCTCTTCCTGCTATTAGCAGAGTCATTGCTCTTGCTGCTGAATCGCTACATAAATACTGTCTGTGGCTCCAGGGGCACCCTCAGGCTCCCCACATGCCAAACAAAGGAAGACTAATTTTCTGCCTGTAGAAACAGGAGTGCTGGGGCATAGAGTCCCTGGATACTATGAGCTACTTATAGCTATACTGTATTAAGGAGGATTCTGCTTTAAGGAGGTTTCTGCTATTCAGGAAGGAAAAGTAAGGAGCAGGTAGGATCCTGTACTCTTGGATCACACGCTATCATTCAGAAACACTGCAGAGAAATATGAAAGGATGGCATGCTGACTGGCGGGGGTTTATACAGACAAAGATCTACATAAGGCTGGTTTGGGGTTAAAGTTTGAAGTGTGCATCATTGCCAGAATCTAGCTTTTGATCTGCAAAGAAGAGAAATGATAGTACTGACAAATAAATGAAAAAAGCACAATGTGCGTGTTTATTAAGGCAGAGTGCTGTCAAAGTATCAGTTTTCTGACTTCATAATGCCAGCCACGCTGTATGAAGCAGATGAATGCAGAGATAACGTATGAGAGGTGGTTATGGCAATCTGCCTATCAAGGTGACCAGTGTGTTTCATTTACACACTTCTGTTACCTACTAAATATGTCAAGCAACTAATCATAGAATCACACAATGGTTTGGGTTGGAAGGGACCTTAAAGATCATCTAGTTCCAACCCCCTGCCATGGGCAGGGACACCTTCCACTAGACCCATAAATTCCCATTAAATATCCCTTTTTTTTTACTGCTCAGGTGAATTCAATGTTTTCAGCCTCTCTCTCTTGAATCTTTGTTGCTTGATCTCCATTGAACTGTGATACTTCATCTTACATTAGGTTGTAATACCAAAACTGTGTTCACCCATGCAGTGGAAGAGCTCCCACAGGACCCTACTGGGACACAGGCAGTGGTAAGTGACGGGGTAGGAGTGGGTTTCAGTCAACTAGCATTCGTGTGTGCTGTATATTTTATATCACCAAATTCAAGTAGCAACCACTTTTTTAAAATTAGTGCAATAGCTTTAATTAGAGGAGAACAGCAACAAAGAACATATAATTAAAAAAAGCCATCATGTGGTTGATGCAGTGAGTAGTGCCTTTGTCATAAATCATAGCGAGTCCACTCTACTCTTGGGTTAGATTCAATCATCAGTCAGCTTCAAGGACAATCACTTCTAATTAACAAGTCTTTTGAACTCTTCCAGCCAAGGTGGAAGACCTCTGAGGTACTATAACAATAGTCAGACATTTGCAGCTCTTAAGGTTGTCTGTCCCTTATGTTGACTTCTTCCAGATGGCAAGGCAGAAACTTCCTTTGATAAAATTAAACTAATACTATTGTAGTTGCATTTTTGTGCCATTTGTCCCCCCCAGTCATCCAAGTCTTTCTCACTAGAGAACTAACCACCCTCCATGCTCTTGATAATTTTGCATGTGTATCCATACACAGAGAAGAAAGGCTACTACAGCTGTACAAAGAATCGTAGAATGGTTGCATTGGAAGGGACCTTAAAGATCATAAAGTTCCACCCTTCTCCCCCCCCCAGGCATCCCCTTTCTGTACTTTAATGAGCAGTATTCGGACTTGACACTAAAAAGTACTGGTTTGAGTTGGGTTAAATCTGACTGACCTTGCGGAGGCAGGTGGCGTTCATCTAAAACCTCTAGAGTCAGGTGGCAACAGGGGGTGTTTTGAACAGAGGCAGCTGTGTATTTTGGGCTGAAAGAGGGTTGAAAAAGTAAACAAAGCCATCACCCTGCATCCAAGGGTAGATTTTTCTGATTTGTGGTGTATTCAGGACTAAGCTAACAGAAACTCTTTTTATAGAGACAACCATGATTTCTTTGAAGGAACAAAGAACTCCACCACCAGTTTCTCCTCCTAACTGTAAGAACGTGCAGTATCACCGATAACCTCGCTAAACCCAAAGGGATTATATCATTACAGCTCTTTGATGTGCAGGTACAGGGAGCTGCTATTCTTATCCTACTGGTTTTGTATTTAGCCGATGGAAAACACAAACAGGTTCTCCATGTTCTGTCCTCATCCCTCTCCCTACCTCAGGTTGTGTAACCTCAGCCGATGGGCCATGGGCCTCGGGAGGAGCAGGTCCCACTGCTGGCCATGGGCACGCAGCTGCCTATGAGGGACACGCCGGACATCAGCTCCTGCCCTGGAGCATCGCACACCACACGAGCCCAGTTCCTTCAACACATGTCAGGTATTCTCAGTCCTTTTAATCTAACCCATAATTGATAGGCGGTTTTTGCAAAGAGCAATTTCACAGGCGTCAAGTGTTTAATTGCTGCTGCACAAATGAGCATCCCTTGAGTCACGTCACCCCAGTGTCACTGATGAGCATCCCTTGGGTCACAGCACCTCAGCCACCTGTCCCCATTTCATCAGAAGCAGAAAAAAACACCCAAACCACCAATCTATAAAAAGATCTTTAGAAATAAACATGCGTCCGCCTCCCTACAGTGACAAGTCCCTCGGGAATCCCAAGCAGCCCTGGCCTGGCGGGCGGGATATGTGTCCGAGGCGGGACTCGAACCCGCGACGCCACCTCACATTAACTCCACCCCACCCTCCCTGGGGCCGAACCGCGCATGCGCAGAGCCGCGGCCCGGCCTCGTGGGGTACGCTTAGGGGTGCGGGCGCCGCGGAGGAGGCAAGCTCGCGGCGGGGCGCCTGCGCAGTAACTACTGCCGGGCTTGGAGTGGGAGCCGCGGCCGCCTCCCTCGCCCAGCCGCGCCATGGCTGACGCGTTCCGGAGGGCGGAGTCGGGCACTCAGGTGAGGCGCTGCCCTTCCCCCTTCAGTCCTCCCTCCGGGTTCCTCTCCGCCGCGGGGCATCGGGCGGGGAGGGTGAGGCGAGGCGAGGCCACAGCCGGGGGGAGCGCCCGGCGATCGCAAAGCTTCCCTCGGGGGCGGTGTGTGAGGAAAGCAGGAGCCGCGCCCTCCCGCCCCCGCAGCCTTTCCCCGTCCCGTCTGCCGCAGGCACCTCCCCTGTGTGAGGGGGGAGCGGGGCCCCGTCAGCGCGGGAAGGCGGCCCCGGGGGTGCGCCTCAGGCTGAGGGGAGCTGCGGGAGGCGACCCAGGGGTGTTCAGTCGCCCCTGGAACGCTTGGGGGTTGCCGGGGGGTGTTCAGAGGGCAGGCGGGTCTGTGTCCGGCCTTTGTGCCCCCGGCTGCGGCTCTGGGAGGGGGCTGAGTGCCCGCCATGGCGCTCCCTGGGGAGGTTATTCAGGTGTTCGGTAATTCTTTAAAGATTTTCTTCACGCTTCCCCTCCCAAATGCTGGAGCGAAGAGCTGTAAGGAAGGTTTGGTTTAGATGAACAGTATGTAAGGTGGCATTGCTCCCCTGTTCTTCGGAGAAAGGGCTTTTGAGTTTGGAAGTTTTGTTGTTTGTGGAGTTTGTTTTGTTTTGTTTTTCCTCTGCTGGCTGGTTTGTTAGTGGCTTCCTGCAGTCAGCAAGTTGATTATTTGGAGATTTGTGTGTTACTGTATCGGAATATGTGAAAGTACACAAAGAGTGAATGTGAAAGTACAAATAAGAAGTATTTCTTTCTTATTAAACCTCCATGTTTTTTCAGTGGGACTTAAGTTCTTTAGCCCTTTTGACGTGTAAAAAAAAAATAGTAACAGCTCCCCGCTATCAGCAAATATACACAAATTAAGGATGTGAGTTGTGCTCTGTGTCCAAGGGGGTAAATGCATTTATTTGTCCACATAAGCTCTGCCAGCAGGGAATGCACATGGCATCAGCTGCCCACGATGGAGTGGGTTACCAGACCTGAGCGAGGAAGGAGTTGGCAATGGAGGGGTTAAGAAGGGTTAAGTGTGAGTATATTGTCCAGAAGAAATGGTAAAAGCCCTCGAAACAGAAGGCGCTTCATTTAAAACAGTACTTCCTCAGATAGCCTCATGCATAAGATCAGTTTTTAGTGAGTTATACTGAGACCGCAGTCTTGTATTCTTATTATTGAATATAATTAATACAAATTAGAACTTCTCGCAAAACACCTTTGGTGTGTCACAATAAAATAAATCATAAACTGCTTGCATATGTCTTTGTGCCCAAAGTTTACAAAAGCTCAGTCAGAGTGGTTACAGTGGTTGAAAATTAAATTTTGTCTCCTAGTCAAGATAGGTTTGTATTTGTAAATAGCCTGTAGGTTAGCTCACAGCCTCTAACAGAGCTCAGTATTTAATTTGAATTTCTTTAACATTTTAATGAAGTAATATCTCATTCCTGACAAGACCTACATGCCTGCTTACATTTATGCATAGCTTCGTTAAAACCAATATAGTGTAAGGATATAATGTATTAGTCAGTGGGACTGTCCATATGCATATTTCTTTATTAAAAAGATGAAATTGATACATTATAAAAGATGTTGAAATATTTTAGACCCATCACCCTTGTTATTAATGAAATTTAACCCAACTGTTGCCTCACTCTTGCTGTATAGCTTGTTTTCTACACGTAACTGCATGTGAAGTTTCTTGCTAGTATAATTACACTTTTGAAGAACACCTAAGAGTGAAGGTCTACAATTAGCAGGCTGCTGAAAGATGGTATTTTGTGTAAAAGAGGACATTATGAAAGAAAAAACTAACATCTACAGTTAAATTGTAGAATCTGAAGTCTCTTATATGTGATTTGAAATTGTTCTGGTGTTTTCTTTCAAGCTCTTCCCATTCAAAGGCTTTCTTCAGCAGGGCTGTGTTGCTGTGTCCTGTACACTGTCTGTGACAAAGCTTGGGACACCTGACATCTACCATCCAGATTGCCCTTTAATTGCCTGTAGATTCCCCTCCCTCCTCATTTTAGAAAAAAAAAAAAGTGAGAAGGCAAAATGGAAATGCCTCCCTTGGAACACAGCCAAGGTGGCTTTTGCCAATTTGGGAAAACCCATGTTGTCCCTGTCTTTAACGTAAGCAGAGGTGAGGGATGCCTGTCTAGTCTCATCTCAGCTTTGCTTCCGTCACTTCTGCTGTAATGTGGACAAACCTTTGTTAGATTTGAAGGCAAATTGTTCGCTGTTTCTGCCAGGAACCCCACTGCTCCCAGCGTGACACTAATGAGGGAAGTGTCTTTGGAGATTCTGCTTCAGAACTCGGAAGTAAATACAAGTTTGATAACAACACAGGTGCACTATCATCAGTGAATTACCATAAATTAGCTACATGAGCAGTGCTCAGAGTAAGCACCTGTAGTTATTTAAAATTAATATATAAACTTGTAATTTAAAGAACCGCAGATTCATATTCAAACGATAGTGATCAATCAGCTGTGTATTTCCAGAGCTCTAGCAGTAAGTTTAAAGAAGTGATGAGGTAAGTTTAAAGAGGTCTCTTCTCTGAGAAGAGACTGGGGCTTATCATTTCCAGAGGAAATAAACTGCAGAGGGTGTATTTGTTACTGTAGAAATACATTTGGGAACAGGAGGCTGCAGAGATGCATTTAGACCAGAAAGAGTTGTGACTCCCAGCCCCAGCAGCGCCCATAATCAAGCCCCTGCAATTGCTGAGTGCCGGAGCGCTGCTTCCTTTGCTAGGACACAAAGAGCATCAGAAAGCAGCAGCCTGTGGTGGTTTTCCTGTTTCTCTCAACTTCCACGGCTGGATGAGGGGATGAGAGACTCCCAGCCCTTCTCTGCAGTGGGTGCAGCCTCTCCTTGCTGGAGGCCAGGGCCAGGCACAGGCAGTGTGTGCGCTGTGCTGTAGGGCTGCACATGTAGGGTCTGCAGTGACCCTCGGTAGTTGCAAGCTCCTGGCTCGTGTGCCCTGAGATAGGTTCCTATATTCTTGTGTGCATATGTCCATCTGGATTTTTGCTTTGTCCAGGTCACAGAACCCTCCTGGTTCTCAAAATATTCAAGAGTTCACCGTGTGAGTATGTTCTGCACTGTACAAATGTGTGGAACATAATGGGAGGATCTGCAGATCCCGAGCAAGGTCGATTCAAGTGTTTTGATGGCCCTTCAGTGGACGTGTGAGAAGACTCTCCTGAATCCGTCTGAACAGGCAAACAAAGGCAAACACATTGACATTTTGTTAATGGAAGGGAATGTTAAAATGTCAATGAAAATGTCACACTTAGATTCCCATCGTGACCACTTGAAGTAAATTCAGGGCCATTTAATGGAGTTTTATTCTACCATTAAAGGCGAACATGCACACACACCACTGTTTAAACAACTTTTAAGACAATTTAAAGCAAATGTTGCCCATGGATGCAGCAGGGAGGAAAGCAAGATAAGGCTGTGTGTGTTTAAAGGTGTGTGCTCACTGCTTTTTGGTGACTGGCTTTAAGGAGGATGGGATAAAACTGAAGGGGATTCGTTTTGTTTAAATCTTCAAATGACAGTTGGGTGTCTTGGAGAATGAAATATTTGGCACAAGGGTATGTGCTCTGGCAATGCTCTGAGCATCCCGATAACGTCCCTTCCTGTGTGTGTTAATACACGTAGGCAGTAACAGCTCTAGCAGTGGGTGAAATGTTCATTCTTGGTTTATAAATGTATGCCAGAACTACAAATAACACAAGTTGTGTAAATACCTGTGTACTTGCTATGCAAATACCTGTCAGTTTAAGAAATTGCCCATGAACTTTGGACTAATTTGTTTTACAATGGACTTGCTTTACAAGGGGCTTTGGAGGAACTTGCTTTACAAATTTGAGCTTGCTTTGGAAAGGTTCTTGCAGAGCCATTTGTGGCTAATTACTTTTGATCATTCTTAATCCATACTGTGTTTGAACAAGTAACTGTGATATAATAGGATTGTAGTCCCGAAGAGTCCTGTATAACTTTTCAGATGAAACATATGTGTTTTTACTTATAAATGGCCAGAGAGGCTGACTCAGGAGACTAATGATGGGTAGTGGTTCACCTCTCAAGCAGTAGTTTGTTGTGGAGGTTGATGGTTATTACAAATGATGTTCTTCCCTTTGTTCTGTCGAATGGCAGCGCTGCTGTATGCAAGAGGCAATCCCTCTTGCTAGTCTACCTGTGCAGCTTTTTTTTGTTTAAGCTCTATTCCCCCTAATGTATATCCACTCATTTTTGCCATCGAATCAGTGTGCTAATTGTAAGGATGGAACCTGTTGCTGTGGTCCAGACTATAGGTTTCCATATGTACTTCTGAACACATTTTTAAAAATCAAACTAATCTTTTTTGATAGGGTTCTCATGGAAAACTCCCAGTTCTCAGAATCCTGTAAATTTGGTTCCCCAGGTCCATTATGTTGAGTTAACAGCATGTTTGTTCTGTCTTTTCTTTAAAAGCTGCTTGCACGACTTGAGGGCAGAAGTTCTCTGAAGAATCTTGAACCTTGTCTGTTTGCTGAGGAAGGATCTCCTGTTCATGGTAAAATGTATCTTTATCCCATTTGTGGAAAAATATTGATGTAAAAGTATTCTCAGAGCAATATGACAGAGATAAGCATACAAATAGATATTTTTGCTGTAGATTCAGAATTTTACTTGTTGATGTAGTTTTATGCAAACTAGAGAAAATGAAATAATGCAAAGTCACCATTCGAACATTATTAAATGGACTTTAAAATATCTACTTTACAGGTATCAAACAGGTGTAGGTGAGTAAATACCAAGCACACTCATCTGTTTCTAGTAGTTTTAGAGAAATTTATTCTCAGTTCTGTCATTTAACCTTTTTTTTTTTTAACCAGTGGTCTAAAAAGCACCACAAAGTCATAACTGCAGAAATTTACAAAGAACTTGAGGTTCAATAGATAGCAAAGAGTTCAGTGATATGGAGTAGTCTGGAGCAGACAGGAAAAGGTATGTTTCAATAAAGCCAAGTCATCAAGCCCTTCAGTCTTGGCTTGAAAACTCCTGATTAATTTAGATGATGGAGCTTTGGAAACAATTTCATTATGAACATAGGCACTAATCAGCTGAATCAGGTCATGAACAATATTAGGATGAAAATGGCTTATATAGACCTACAGTGAATAAATGAGAACTTCAAATTGGAGAAATTGGGCTACCTCCCAGTAATGCCGGTATAATTTTAAGGTAGATTCTGTTAGCAAGAAGTTTTAAGATCAAGATTGGATGTTTTAATGAAATAAATTACTGAGCTAAACAGAAATTAGTACACTTAGTAATTCCTTGATTATTCAGGAAGTCAGACTGGTTTTCCAGATTGTGTGAAATTTCATGGATATCACAATGGAAGAGACCACTCTGATGACACAAAACTAGAAATACATAGTAAGAAGGGGGTATGAATGACAAACTAAAGATCATGCTGTGAGGTACTGCAGTTGTTGAGTGTATGTATGAATAAATGGATTTCATATGAAAAGTATGTGGCTCTCGTGGTTATCAACATACTTGTCTGCAGTTTGAATTCCCACAAATTATAGAAGGTTCAGAAGAAATAGCAGAAAAAGCAATAAAAAGAATTCAGATAACTGGATGAGAGATAATGCTTGGTCTAGAAATGCAGTCACTGTGTGATTGTGTATTATTTTGCAGCATTTGAGAATGCATTAGGGGTTTAGCAATACATGCTTCCTACCCCTGAAAGTTTCAAATATGATACAGCGAAGATAAAGGGCAGAGAAATACTGGTAAGCCAGTGCAAATGGAGCAGAGAAGATTATTTAAATACTCTCAATTCTGAACTGCTTTGTTACCTACAAGAAGAATTAAGAACCAGTAGTAAAATCAGTATATGCTTCACAAGGCTTCTGAAGTCTTCACACTTTTTTAAAAAATGAGATTTTTTGTTCTGAAAAGATGCAGTAATAGCAAGTGCTGATCTTTCAGTCTGTTTTTTTTTTTTTTAAATGAGCTTTACACACAAGAACAATTGTTTGGGACTAAACTGGACATGTTCTGATAGAACCAGAGCATAAGAAGCCTTCCTGGGGGTCAGTAATTGTCCTTGCTGTCACAGTCTGCAGCGTTACATAATTCATTCATCAAGTTATCAGCTTTGATCTTGAAGCTATGTAGGTTGTTCATGTCTAACCAAAGTCTGTTCCAGAACTTCAGTTTTGAGATGTTTGGAAACCTTCTAAATTCATCACTGGTTTCTCTGGGCCAACACTGTCATTGAGTTTCTGAAGCACTTATGTTTTTTTTCTATTTTTAACAAATGGCATCAATTATTATCTGTTCTGTTCATGCTTTTTGGCTGACATTAGTGAAGTTGTATAGCATATTAGCACAGATTTTTAGCTTTATATACATAAATGGTCTTCCCCTTTTATTACATTTTTGCTTTGTCTTTTAATAGGACAGTGTTTATGTGAGTCTGTGTGTTACTTTGATGTGTGTTCTCATTCAATCTTAAATCCCTGTTGAAGATGTACCTCTCCATTTGTCATGAACTTGACTTTTAGTAGGTCACTGTGCAATACTGTAATACATTGCCCATGAAGTCCATACTGAACAGCTCTTAATCTAAAACATTATGATTAAAGCAATGCAAAGACCTAAATTATTCTTTTTTTCCGGATGGTGTTTGAAACAAACAAACATATATATATATGAAGTTTCATTAAACTATCCAAAGGTTACATCATACTTAAGTGTTCATAACATGTATGTATATATTAACAGGAACAGTTAATATAGGTACTGCTGTGATATTCTTGGCACTGCTTCTAATTATGATGGATTTACATACTTAAGAACACATAAGCATATTAATTACATACCATTTAAGCTCTTCTGGAATGGAGGAAAAGTGACACGAGCTTTCAATAATCTTCCACTGTTGCCAGTCATACTTCTCCTGTGCCACTGGTATGAAGTTGTGGGTGTCAGTGTAAAGCTCTGATGTTCAGCAATAGTATGACACCCAGCATTAACTTGGAATAAATATTATTAGGCCTTTCTACTTCACTTCTAAATGGTACAAATATTATGACAGCTTCTGCACAGTATTGTCAGTTACCAGTCCAGTAACTTCAAGGTATCTGATGTGAAACCTGCGGAGTTATTGCTGAGGATTCTAACAGCCTGTTTGTAACTGCAGCGTCAAAAAGTAGTGTAACCAACATTTGCTAGTGTAATGATTACAGACAAAACTTAAGGCTCTTCCCATTCAAAAGTTAACACTGAGTTGATGACCAGGACTGAGCACAATGTTTCAGTTAAAAATATATTAGTGTTACAGAAATATTTTTCTGCAGCATGATGTAGTTTATCCTGTATGTCATTGCAGAGCAGTGGACTGTTGTACTCTCTAGTCTGCCCACAGTGGGGCCAGTTCAAGCTATCGTGAGCCAGGCGCTGTGTGGGGTGAATTTGTAAAATGTACTTCTTGAATTTGTCAGTACTGAATTTCATATGAAATCATTCTGCTTATCCATCTTGATCTGTTAAATCTTCACGGTCTTGAGTCTTTATCGACCCAGTTAGTTTGTCTTCTGCACATTTTGCCAAGCTAATGGAACATTAATCTACTGCTATTTTTAACACTGGGAACAGCAATTCCAATAGGAAAATTTCCCATAACTTTCTTCCATGTTAAAGTGGCATTCCTACCTGCCTCTCGGACTCTTTCCATCCCAGTATCTCTTTACTAATCCTCCTTTCAAAGTATTTTGACATTAATGGATGACGCTGGTACTGATCACTGTGTTTCTTCCATGACCTATTGTGAGCGTGTCAAAGGCTTCTTGAAAACATTGCTGGCTGCACTTCTGTGCTGTGTCATGGTTTGTCCTCTCTGATCCAGAAGGATGAATTTCCCCTCTTATCTTACTGCAACAGCCTGGTTGCTAGTTTAAAGAAACCCTACATTTATAGATGTTGCTATAAATGGCTTCTGTTTTGCACCCGTTCTTCTTGTGGGCAGCCTCTTTGATAATCATGAAGGCACAGAACTCCCTGGCTCTTTTGAGGTTTTCTTACAGTCCAAGCTGTTACTCTTTTCAGAGTAACTTCAGTGTTTTGGTCAAACTACGACCTGGATGTGTATCTTGTTCAGCAACATTGCACAGGCTTTGAAGGGTGCTTAGCTGTCTTGCTGTTCAAATTTACAAACCACCGCCACAAAAACTCCTAAGAATGATTTTTTTCATTTCAACTTAGAATTTTTATTTAAATAAATTTGTTAGTTCTGCCAATAAGAGCTCATCCAATGTTAGTCTGTGACACAGATACACCCTGATAGAACATCTTCAAATGGATAAAGTCAAGCATTTATTTTACAGAATAACTTTTTGGAATCATTACCAAACAGTAACTCAGATTTGCCTGCTGCTGCTTCTGAGGGGCCATACAGAGTTGCTGTTTTTTCTTAAACAAGCTCTGTTTTTCTGGAAAGGCAGGTGAAGCAATCTGTGTAGCATATTGGCCTAATTCAGTTACTGGTCTGGATTCAGAAATGCCAGTCAGGGTGGCAGAGGTCTTGTGCTGAAGCCAGTGGCAGACAGAAGATACACTTTGTTCCTTGGCGAGAGATGCCTTGCACAATTGTTCTAAAATATTTCAACAGACTTGAAATATGAGGGAATGACCTATCCAGCACGTTTAGGAGAGTCTTCCAAGCTGGTATCTTATACTAATGGTGCAGTTGTGTTGCTGGCAGAGTCTTTGTGACAGCAGAGCAGCTGCTGGCTGCAAGTGGCAGAGCTGGACTCTGTGACCTCTGAACAGGAAGAAAAAATGAAGATCTATGTCATAGAAGTGTAATTGTCTTTCATCTCAAAAGTGAGATGGGGAGAGCCATTTAGAACAGATAAGTAAGGGTTTGGGAGTCGACCAAGCTTTTTAATAAATTTCAACATGTCAGAAATTCAGGAAATGGAACTGCAGTTGTGGAACAGCAAGGATTTTCATTATGGAGAGGTGGGCAGTCTGAAGTGGATAGAATGATGTCACTGAAATGGACAGAATTGTCATATCAGGTGTAAATTGCTTTCAACACTTGCAATGGGTGAATTAAAGCTTAGTTTCTTCCCCACCTCCGCCCCTCATCCCCTGCTGCATCTTGACATTGGATGCACTTAGGAACAAGGACATCCTCTGGAAGTTGAGTAATGGCTTGAAAAACCCTGCTAACTCAGGCAGGCACAAACATGTTTAAGTAAAGTTGCAATTAATTCTCTACTCTTGCATCCCCCCCTATGAAAAGCTGTCATGCCATTTGCACTTGCCAAGGCCGTAGAAATCTCTCGCCTTCCTGCAATTAGAGTTGTGTGATTCTCCTTACTGCACATCTTTACCCTTCTGCCTAAAATCCAAAATGTCATAAATAAATGATCCATTTTCCTAAATTAGAAATTTATAAAGAGCAAATAATAAATTAATTTTTTTTAGAGTCTTGCTCTGATATAAGACCTAAGAAGAGAAAATAGAGTATCTTGCATTCACATCGAAAAAACCCCCTGGTTTCCTAGTAAAGTGTAATGCTTTTGTTAATTAACATTTTAAATTTATGTGATATGTATTTTATTGACCCACATGGATCAGGCAGTTAGGCCGAGTCCATTTATGAACAGAGATCCTTTGCTTCAGACAGTAGAGTCATTACCTGGAGTTGAAGGAATCAGTGAGCCTCCCTTGTCAAAGGAAGCAGTTTCATGTTGTGATCACCACAGAAGAATGTAGGTGCTCAATAAATATACTGGTATTCTCTTTACCGGTCACAGATTCCTGTTGGCATCTTGTGACGTGCAGATATTGAACTAGCATATAGCAGACATGAAATGCTGAAAGACAGTCTGTGCTGTAAAAATAGATGTGACAACATGATTTGGACCTTTAATACGTCCGTTTTTTTTGTTTTGCCTGTTTTCTACTTTATTTCTTAATTTTGTGCACAAAGTATAAATAGATGGTTTCTGAGCCACTTTTGTGTAGCAGCTTCCTTTTCATCCTTCATCTGCCTGTAATGATAGCTGAAATCCAGTTGCTCACCTTTTACCGATATCGATGTCCTAGATATTTGCAGTTTTTTTTTCAACCTTTGTTCCCAGTTGATTTTCTTCACTTTAGAGACCTTTATTGAAAATTGAGATTTCTCTTGGTAGATGCTAACCAGGATTTAAACAATTTGATGCATATCAAACTTTCAAAAATGCATTTTCCATTTAGTGGAATAGCGAGTATTGGTTCAGTAAACACTGAAAACTGACTCTAAGCTATAAATGCTTTTACTTGACAACTTGCTGCTTGGTTTTTGAACAGGAGATGTCATTGAATTCCATGGTCCAGAAGGAACAGGAAAAACAGAAATGCTTTATCACCTAACAGCCCGCTGCATCATTCCAAAATCTGCAGGAGGACTGGAAGTAGAAGTCATGTTCATCGATACAGACTACCACTTCGATATGCTTCGTCTGGTTACCATTCTTGAGAACAGGTTGGCGCAAAGGACGGAAGAAGTGATAAAGCAGTGCCTGGGAAGGCTTTTTCTTGTGAACTGCAATAGCAGCACTCAGTTACTTCTCACTCTCTACTCTTTAGAAAACATGTTTTGCGCTCACCCCTCCCTCTGCCTTTTGATTTTAGATAGCATATCAGCTTTTTATTGGATAGACAGAAGCAATGGAGGGGAGAGTCTTAACTTGCAGGAGATGAATCTGAAGAAATGCGCTAACTTTCTTGAAAGGCTTGTGAGAGAGCATCACTTAGCCCTCTTTGCAACAACACAAACACTTATGCAGAAATCTACAAACTCTGCAGAAAGCTTTTTTCCTTTAAAGCTTCAGCATGAAACTGATACAGACTATAGACCTTATCTTTGTAAATCATGGCAACAAATGGTAACCCACAGGATATTTTTCTCTAAGCAATGTAATTCTGGCAACAGCAAAGCTTTTACAGTCCTTTCTTGCCACCTCAAAAAAAACCATGTAGTAAAACGTTCATTTAGTGTTGCAGAATGTGGAGTTCAGTTTTAACTTCAGTTTGTTTTTCAACCGTGTAGCAAATCCTGGTGCTTAAGGCCTGATGAGGTCTAAGTAGTTTTTAGTCCCTTTTGAACTAGTTGGTTGTTGATGTGTGATTCAGAATTTTTGTCACTATTTTCTTAAAATTTAGTGAAGGGCAGGAAATGGTAAAATTTTTTAATTACTGTAGGCGTTCAGTCCAAACTAGCGAGGAATGCTGAAATTACTTGTTTGTGCTTAATGCATAAAGAGATTAAATCAAGAAAATTATAACCAAAGACATTTTAAACTCCTAGTATCCTTCAGTAATCTAACCTATGTGGTATGCAGCCAAATGCACTTCTGGGTCTTACTGCTTTACACCCCTCCTCTCCCAAGATACAGAAATAGAAGCCTAGTTGTCTGTGGGGGAGACTGCAAAAAGGCGAGTGTTCACTCTTAAATATTGGTCTTGGTTTATTCCCAGTAGGCCAGGACATATGAACTGCATTCACGACTTGGCCTGAAGAAAAGAGATTCATTTTTACAGCCTGTTAAATAGTGGCAGTTCTGACCATGTTTCTCCAAGCTCGCAGCCTCTCTGTTTATGTTAGCATGTGCTTGGAGGAGTGAGGATTGCAGGTGTTGTGACCTCTATAAACATCTGGGTTTGAAGAATCTACAGCTATTGCAGAAATAGAGGCCTGATTTCCATAACTGAAGGAAGACGGCAGACCCGGTTCTGGGTACCTGTGAGTGTGCTGCACGCACCAAACAGTTTAGTCTTTGAAAATAATGAAGTGTGGGTTGTTTTGGGTGTGGGGGGTTGCTTTTTGGTGGGTTTTTTTTTGTTTTTTTTTTGTTTTCAGATGTATGCACAGACCTATTTTTTTTTTTCTCTGCCTTTCCTCATTATTCCCTCCCACTTCTTTCCCTTCCCCCACTCTCTCTAAGAAATCCAGGAATGCCATGCCTCTGGTCTTTACCAATATGTATTTGCCACATGTAGAACATTTGTGTGCAGGATTTGGCATGCAACATGTTGCAATTCTGGCAAAGAAGATTCAGAACTTATGGGAAATGCCCTACAGTTCTGGCAAAGAATACCATATTATTTATTAACCTAGAGTGCCCTTTGAAAGCTTCAAAGTGCTTCACAAGAAAGAAAATTGCACACAGTACATTATTTAATACAAAAACTTACATTAGCTTACAAATTTAAATTACTGAAACAAGGGGGAAATATTTCTCACAGCAATATTCGTTCAGTCATGTTGCACAGCATGTTTTATAGTTTAGATTGAACAGATTATTAACAAAAATGCATATTAAGAAGAAGTATCTACCACAGTATCTTTTTGAGAAAGATGTCTAAAAAACTCTATTGTGAGACGCTTTAATTTCCTGACTTCTGAAGCCAGCTTTTTCCAGCTGAATGTATATCTGGACTCCCAGCTGTGTATAGTTGGGCATGCATTCCCGGACTTCTGTATGTAGAGCTAGGAGCGTGTATCATAGAACCATCATAGGATCATGGTTTGGGTTGGAAGGGACTTTAAAGATCATCTAGTATATCCATACTGTTGTTTATAGAATTTGCTGTCTCTGTGCTTCGAATGGACCTTTGCAAAGACAATGAGTGTCCTACCTCTAACAGCAACCAGTACTAAAGGTTTTGGGAGGAGTGGGAGAAAAATCAGCGTTCAGTGGCACAGCCTCCCCCAGCGCGGGGCTTGGGGAGCTTCTGACCACAGCCTGTGGTCAGACCAGTGTCTGATGACCGTCGATCAGACTGATCCTCCATGAATTCATCCACTCAATTTTTAACTAACTTACCCTCTTGAGTTCCACTGTGTCTTTTCACAATGATTTCTGTTTAATTATTCTTTCTGTGGGGAAAACTTCCCCTTTTTTTTTCCCCTCTCACTTTAAACCTTCCAGCTGATCACTTCTTCACGCCATCAGATCTTGTACTGTGATGCATGAGCGAACTTTGCCTTTTCAACGCCTCCGCATAGGTGATGATTTTATAGACTCTCATTTCATTTGTGTGTTCTCTTCCATCAACAGCCAATATTTATTTTATTTCAGAACTTGCATAACTACACAAATAAAAGAAAAACATAAAACTTAACCATTCTGTCTAGACTGGACCCAAGTTAAATGGTTTTACATGAGTATATACTTCCACTGGGAATGATGATAAAGGACATACATACTTGCATTTTTTTTTGTTAAAAAACTGGGAAGGTTCAAGTAGAGCTACAGAATTTTTAGATGTGAAAATTATAGGACTACATTAATTTCTACTACTACTACAAAAAAAAAAGCAATCCCCTTTTCTATCAGAGAATACAGCTCCACTGAAGATTAACTGCTCCATAAAGTCATACTTGCCAAAAAATATGTTTGAGGAAAAGACAATGGAAATGTTCTGGCATTCGTGTCTGGAAAAAAAGCTTTTATATTGTTTGCAATGTAGTTTATATTTTGCATTGTACTATAAAATAAAATCCCTAAATTGAAATTAAGTCAAAGTTCTAATTGATCAAAAAGATCACCTCAGGAAATTTTGAAATTTCCCAGTTTTATTTTTACTTTGAATGCAGACAGATTTTTTTTCTAATTCTCTGGTAACTGTAATATTCATGCTCTGCACATTTGTTTCAGGTGTAGAGCAGGCCTAGCTTTCAGAGATGCTGATCATCTGCATATCCCTGTGAGTGTGCAGGAGGGACAGGCTGTATGCAGTCTGGGAGGGCACTCGCCTTATCCTCTGCGAGAATTATGCTGTTTGGAAAAATTAACCTTGAGGATACAAGTCTGAGAATGATGCAGTGGTGAAGAACCTAGGAAGCAGCAATTTTGTTTGTACCTTAATTACCTGTGGGTATTAAAAAAGTTTTAACCGTTTTTTTTAAATGGAGAATTTTCTCCATTAAAACTATGAGGAAATCCTAGTCCGTGGAGAATGCAGTTTTTCATCCTGAGCCGGGAACAGTACATTACATAGCCTTGTATTTAGTATATAATATCACATCCAAGTTTTCCTCTTTCACCTTGACTTAAGTTACCGCCCAGTCTCCAGCCCAGTGTCTAACCTGGAGTGACCTGTGCTGCTCCAGCTCAGTCTCCCAGGGAGGAAGTGCATTTTGGGTTAGTAGGTCTATGCTGCCGGAAATTGGCCCTGAAAAAGATTTTACGTGTGAGGATAGAATGTATGTATTCCTAAACTCTAATTTATCCAGGTATTTCTTAGAAATGGAAATCCTTTCATGTCAGAGTTCATCAGCTCTGTGTTGTATTATTAAGATTTTTGTAGGCATAGGAAATTTTTACATTCCTTAGAATTTTTGTTTGTTGCTTCGTATGCAACATTGAATTAAAGCAGCAAGCGTGAGATAAAGAGGAACTAGTTCACCCTTTTTTCCCCATCCTTTTTATAATGAGAGAGATTTTTAGCAAAACCAAATTAAGGTATCTTGCAGGTTTTATATTTATTCTCCAATAAACCGGTATGTCTATGGACACCTGGAAGGAAAATGTCATTTTTATATTCAGTAAAAAGTTCTTTGTATTCTTAGACTTTTTTTATAGAGCAAATAAAATTAAAATAACAGTTTGCTTCGTTTAAGTTTGTACTTGCACATAGAACTCAAGTTTCCTTTTTCTTACTTAACTGATTCCAGCCACTTAATTTGCTGTAGAGTTTGGAAATGGCAGAAGATGAAGGTTTTCATGTGGAAACATGCCCGCGGTTGTATTTTTACTGGAGACTAATGGACAAACACAGGAGATAATACCATTTTGATGGCTGCTGGACATAAGGCTTGGACCATGTCCTGAAGAGGATCATGGCATTTTAGTTATTTTCTGTGGCTGCTCTACTAATTTTCTCTTGAACCTCTTTATTCAAATGTATTTTTGATATGCAAATATCATACTGGGGCAGTGGGCAACCGAATTTTGTGACCAGCAAGCCTTATGCCACAGTGAATACCCCCCTCAGGAGAAAGTCGGTCCACGCACCAAGCTTGAACATGTGGAGGAAGTTGCAGTGAGTACTCACCTGCGTAAAAGCTGCGAACAGTTTCAACGTTTCCAGATATACAGTAGTGTAGGACTTGTGCACTTTGTAAAGAAGGGGAACACTGGAAGAGCTTGGAAGACTTTGGCAGAGGAAAAAACTTTCAGAGAGGGAAGGGAACATCGGTACAATGTATTTGCATGATCTTCTGGATAGAAAACTCTGATGTCCTGCCGCAGTCTCTGAAATAAAAGGTTCTGGCCATCCCTGTGCATGAAAGAAGACAGGAGAATGGCACTGAGCTGTGGATAACGTGTAGCGTGACAAAAGGATTCTTGAACTGTTAACTAACGTGTGTAGCAGGGTGATGCTCTCAACTATAAAGCTGGCCATAGGTGACCTACAGGTTCTTTCCACCAAGGGATGAAACTATGTAGATGCTGTATAACTTATTTATAATGAAGATATAAACCCCTGCTTCTCTGGACCCAGGGGGAATTAAATGTAAAAACAGAGTTCCTTTTTTTTTAAGGTGTTTTTTTCCCACCAGCTCTAGGCACCTTCTCAAGAGCCAGCACTTAGCTCCAAAAGCACTCCCACAGCTTTCTATGTCAGGACCATGCCGTACTGGAAGTGGAGAGTTCTTTCCCTTTCTGAGAGTTTATGTATACACTCTTTATTACCAGTACAGACTGGGACACCCAAATATAAAAGACAGAACCCATGTGACACATCAGTGTAACTGGTAAATAGCTTTGGAGATTTCATTCTATCTGCAATCAAGAGTAATGTCACATTGGATAGATGATTTTGAGAAACGTGGCTCTGACTTTCCTTGGGAAAAGTTTGGCAGTCTTCCCTCTGCTTTCCTGCGCTGCTTTGCATCCTGTCCCAACCAACTGGTCGGTGTACCTGTGTGGGCCTCCCTGCTCAAGAACAGCAGTGACAAGGTGTCACCGCCTTGCCAAAGGCTGGTGAACAGCCATGTTCTGGATCTTGGCACTCACGCTGCAGGAGTTGGCACAACCACTAGAGTTTTTAATTTAAACCATTTGCCAGGCTTCTTTCTCATACATCTAGCTGGGCTTGTGCTAAAGACCTCCTCGCCCTGGGGGGAGGTATGCAAGAGAAGAAATCTTGGATTTTGTGTATAAGAAGGACAAGATTTCTAGGCCATTGCTACAAAAAGAGGAGAAGGAAGGTCATGAGGTTCATGGCAGTGGCAGATAGATGTCAGTGCCTTGAAGGAGGCTTGGTGAAAAGACAAGGACAAAGACTCTACATCTCCCTTACCAACTGTTCTTATTGTGAAGGAGTTAGTGCAGAGATCACTGAACATCATCGTATTTGCCTTTACTGGACATGAGTGACACCGTGTGCATGGGTCGATGGTGCTGGGCATCGTCATCTGGGACAGGTTTGAGCCACGCTTTCCAACTTTAACAGTCCTCTGCATGTGCAGGATGATGATGCTCATCAGTGAAAACGCAATAGCAAGTCCACACCCTTTGAAGGGCCAGGCCTCCAACTGCAAACCCACCCTCTGGTCTCAGCGCTTCAGTAGTAACACCCCTGAGCCCCCAGCTGAACCCTGATCTCTTGTGCTGTGTGCTCACCAGGTACAACAAAAAATCCTTTTTCACACAAGTGCACAACTTCAGGTATTATCCCAAATCTATGCCGCATTTGGACCATACAATGAATGGGTTTAGAAAATAGGTGTACGTTAGTGGAGATCTTATCAAAGCAGGTTGGTTTCTGCTCAGTAAAATCTCAGGCAGTTTTAACAACTCTGAAGCTGCTTTTGAGTCGCAAAATATTAACAGAGTGTTTTTGTGATCTGGTAAAGAAGGATTGCAGAAGTAAGTAAACAAGGCGCCACATGGCACACCACAATTCACAAGGCACAAGTAAGATTAGTCCCGGAGAGACCCACAGCTTGCTATAAAATGGTATTAGCAGAACCGAAGAAAAAAAATACCATCTTCCCAGGGAACATGAAAGGGGATTTTTGGGTACAGAAATTAATGCGTCCCCAACATTTTAACGTCAGGAGAACCTTCTCCCTGCTTTGCAGCAGCAGTTGTGCCATTCCAGCTGCACAGCATCAGGAGGCGTTGAACATGTTGGGTCCAGCACTGCAGGTATGATGATGTTTCCTAACTAGACTTCAGCGGGTTCCCTACACGGTCACATACAGCCTCACTGCTGGGAAATGCAGTGCAGTGGAGGAACAGCCCAGCTTGTCCTGGGCACCTGAGGCCACCCCTGAAATGGTGGAGGTTTCTTCTGCTCCAGGTTCAAAATGCATGGAAGGGCAGCTGGGAAAGAGTCTCTAAGGCAGAGCTATGCCACAAGTGGGAAGAGGCTCTGGGGTATAAATCTGTGAAGAGTATTTTCTAAAAATTGTGTGTTGCAAAGCTGAGTCATGAATAAGAGCTTAATTTATCATCCAGCAAGGCTATCAACTCACCTGGACAAATCACCCAGAAGCTGGGTGTTAACTACTGCCCAGATTGAGTAGGGAAGTGAGAGGGAAAGGGGTAGAGAAGAGGGCAGGCTGTTTGGGGAGCTCCTCGAGGCTTTGGTAAAGCATGGGGAAAGAGAAAGCCATATGGTCATTGAAAGTTGGCAGGCAAAGGCTCCGTTTCACTCAAGAGCCTGTAGAAAAAAGCCCGCAATGGCGAGGAATGGCTTAGCTCGAAACTGCAGACAGACTCGAAAATGGTCAGGAGGTTGCAGGAGCATCCAGTGGCCACCATGAAGAGGAAAACCTGGCTGGAGAGGACATACCACCAGAGCTGCTCTTCTGCTCCTCTGAACTCTTCTGAGTACATCGTGGTGGGAACAGCACATTGCCACTCCAAGCTCCTGTCACAGCTCCTTCCAGCTGGAGATGGGACATGGTTCAGCCCCTACTGGCAAGCGGGAAGCTGGTGGGAGGCCACCCTTGTCCCCACAGCTGCTGGGCAGTCTTGCCCCATGGTGGGGAGCTTTCACTTACAATGTTGTGACTGAACCTTCCCTCATCCTTTATTTTAATGCCTTAACTTTGTGTTTCTGCAGTGAGACTACTGCCACTCTTTACATTTTGATTACCATATGTATCAGTGGCACTTTTCTGACAATAAAGTCACATTTTTTGAAATTACATAGGTACTTGTATTTTTACCCATCAGAAAAAAAATGATGCTATTAATAAAATTTATGAATACCCTAGCAAATGCTATAGACCCATTGCATAGGCAATGAAATTACAGAAGCCAGCAGAGCCAGGCATTTGAATAGTCCATGCAGTTAAAGGAAAAGGCTCACCGTCTTTAAAATCCACAGAAGTGTTCAAAATATAATTATTCTGCCACCCTGTTCACAACAAACCTTGCAGGTTGATGCTACACAACCCTTCTCTGTGATTGATATGCCCTGCACAAGCGCTCGGAGCACATTAAGCCTGAAATCCCTGGCTGAAGATAATAACTTAAACATTCCTGTCCCTCAGAGCAGATGCACAAAAGTATTTGCTAGCACAGTTGTCGATTTTGTGGAAATGTCCTGTGGGATGTCATAAGCATCCTAACAACTGGCTGAACTTTCTCCTTCGCTCCCACAGGTGTGGTTAAATAAAACAGCCATCGGTGCTGGCTGGAGGCAGGGCTCAGCTGCCGGGTGCCTGCCAGAGTGCCCATGATCTGCTGCTCGGCCTCCCAGAGGCACTGCCGGCTGCTAAACGCTCAGCAAAGGTTTCATCTCCCACCACAGCAGGGGAGTAAGTGAGACCCCCCCAGACTCAGAAGGTAAATCTGAATGTGCCTGATTTTCATCATGCTCACCACAGTGGCAAATCAGCCTTTCTCAGCGGTGGAAACGGCAATTTCTGATATTTCTCAGGTCTTTGCTGGTTGCAGATGAACTCACACAGACATCAGTAAATCATCCCAGTGACCGACCACCAGCACAGCAGCACAGCACAGCCCAGAGGAGGGTTTGTTTCAGCCCAAAGAATGGTTTCAGCCCAAAGAAGGGTTTCAGCCCAAAGAATGGTTTCAGCCCAAAGGAGGGTTTCATCTGGAGGCAGGTTCCACACAGCTCCAGGAGGGACATTCCTCCTGGCACAGGAAGAGCAGGCTTGGCTCAGCTCCTCTCTGGAGCACAATGCTCGAATGTGGTGGCAGTGACTCCTAACCACTGTCCCGGAGTACAGAAACCACCGAGTAAAGCCCTTTGTCTCGTATTCATCAAATTCCTTAGCTCTGCACAGAGCTCTGCTCTGCTGGACCTCATGTCTGTGTTTCGCATTGAAGTCCCTTTTCTTTTGTAGAGAAACTCGAGTGGTTTTGCTGCTCTGAATGAAGGACAGAGGTTGTATCTACCAGTTTTGGTGACATTTTACCCAACCCTAGCAGTACTGGCCGTGAACTGAATTTTTAGCAATTCAGAGCAGCATAACAGTGTTGTGATTTCAAAATCCCAAGCCTTTTTCAAAGGCTTTTCTTTTTTGTGTTTGTTTGGGGTTTATTCCCACTACTAATATCTCTTCTAGGAAACAAAATTTCCCAATACTTCCTTTTCTGGTAAGTCATACAGTGTGTGTGGTATCCTACCCACAGGAGATCTGAGAGGCAAAGGGCAAGAAAGGGACACAGCCTCTGGGTTTCTTTTCTGGACTGACGCCAAACTCCAGTTTGGACTGAGCATTACACAACAGTGATGGTGTTCTGCTCGTGAATTGATCAAAGATCTCATGGGCAACGGGAGAAGCTGGAGAAGGTGCAGGTGGAGCTACAGACAGGTATTTAAATGAACACACTGGATTTAAAGAGAACAGAATTCTGCAGCGTCTGAAAGCCAAGAGTAAAACTTTGAACTGTTCCTTCTGAATTTGCACTTTTACATACACAGCACGGCAGGGTTAGAGCCTGAAGATGGAAACAGGCAGACACAGAACAACAGGGCTGATTTTCTAGGGCTTTTGATCCTACAACCTGTTTTCTCCAGGAGCAAGGTCTAGCTGCTAGGAAAATAAAGGTACCACAAATGAAAGTGCTTTCTGTTAGAATAAGAAATCACCAAAAGTTCAAAATGTGCTGAGTTCCCAGTATTTAGAATTGGTGACTGGCTAATCTCTGTTCTGGAGGATTTCAGTGTCACTGTTGACACTGTTGCTTATTTGAAGCAAAAACTATTATTCTTGGGAAGCAGATAGGTTTTTAGATTCTCTTTCCAAAAAACAATTCAGTATAATTATGGGGTAGGATGTATTAAAACTAAAATGTTAATTCATCCACAGACTAAGCCATACATTTATCTGCCTCCAGGACTCTTGTGAACAACAGCAACAGACAGCTAGGACAGAAGGCATTTCATCTTGCAGAGCCATCACGATATGAAACAGAACATTCAAAGGGAGTGGAGAAACCCTTTAGCTCCAGAATGTTTAATGAAAACTGAATGCAAGGTACATTTTCTTACACTGTGGTCTTCCTCCCTGTCCAGAACCCTGTGCCAAAGCTCAGAGCAGTGAACCTCCCCTTGCCAAAAGAGGCCCGCTCTAAACCAGAATAAATACAAGTAGAGACTGGAGCCTCAACTCATTTTGAGCTTGTCTTGTTTCCCCACAGGCCTCCTTCTCACTAGTTCACTGGTCTTGATACTCAAAAGCAGATCCTGATAATCCTGGGTAGGGTGACATTAGGTTCTGAATACAGAAGAAAAGAGAGGTCAGAGTGTAGTCTTGATACAAAGAACCAAAGCCTCCCAATCCTATGCAACTGCACAAAAGCCTTAAGTACTCCTGAATAAGGAGCTGCCTTTTTGTAGACTTATAGCTGGTGGCCTTGTTCAAGTATCCATTTTTAATGCATGAAAGGAAACGTAAAAGATAGTTGAGAATGCAGCTTGCCAAAACTTGTGTCACGAAACAGCGAAGTTTAAAGATGATTTAGCAAACGTAAATCTAAAAGGCTTGAGTATAGCGCAGCTTTGCAAAAGCAAGGGGCCTTTAGCTACACAATGTATTTGATAGGGCTTTAGGCTGGGTTCGTGTTCATCTCCAACCACCAGCGCAAGTCACAATATTGCTTATTTGCTGGAAGGCTGTGGAACAAAAAGTCACAAACACAGGTAACTCCACAGCAACCTATAGATTTAAATGCTAACCACGACAGCAATAGCTAAACAATAAACCTACCAAGAAAAACAGACTTGAAACAATGTGAAAAAACAGATACAGACCATAAAACCAGAAATATTTCCCATGTGAATATAAAAAAAAAATTAGAGGCTAATAACTAATAGAAGAAGCTTTACTAGTCCAGAGAAGCTACTCTTTGAATGATAACTCATTACTTATCAGCAGACTCTGGATATTTTGCCCACAACAGACTGCTTAAGTAATGTAGATCTTGTTCATTTTTATCTGTTCTCTTTGTCCGGCTCTGATGGCATTGTTGGAAGTTTGACTTTGCACAGAAGCCACCAACAGAAACGCATTACCGAGTGTGCTGCTCTGTTGGCATGACTCAGGGTTGTCAACACAATGATTGGATCTCAGCTGCACAACCCAAGTTAAAGTTGCCTCCTGCCAATCCGCCACATGCTAAATTCCAGTAAATTGCTTAATTAATGTAACGAATGCAAACTACACTCTAGTCTGCACTGTGTGTAGCAGGAAGCACCCTCTCGTACATAAGCAACAATGCCTTGTCCTTTAACAATGTGGCCTAGATTTTTCTGTTCCTAAGAGCTTCTGTGTGCACACTCCACGTAAATTTTCCTATTTCATTGTACAGAAAGTATTCCTAGTTAACTATTTTGGTAGTCTCATTTATATTCCCTATTTCTAGAAAGGCTCATGCGTATGTTTAATGCATGAATAGTTCCTGGGAAGTCAATGGGAAAATTTATATCTTTAAAGTTAAGGGTGTGTATATACCTTTACAAAGTCAAACTGGACTTTGCATCTATACCTAAAGCTTTTCTCCATCTGTGTCTGCCAGAACGTACGTAAATGAAACAGATTTCTAACAGTAGTCCATTATTCCTGTAACTGGAAAGTCAAAATCCACCATTGGCTGTACAATCATCCTATATGGCTGGCTTCCTTTCTCCTACTTCTTTCCCAAAATACTCAGAACGTGGGGCTTGAAAATAATACTGTGGTGGCTAGGAAAGTGCACACACACACTGATGACTGGAGGAGGAAGGTGGGCTGTGCCGGCAGTTGCTGTCCTCTCACATTGTGATTCAGAGGCCTGTGGTGGTGCTGGTACCCACAGGCTCACTGCACAGAGCCCCATGTCCTGTTACCAGATTGTGATGACTTGCGCTCCCTTCCACCTTGTTCTGGATCAAAATCCATGATTTAAACATCTTCTCTTGCCCTGTTCTCTTCATGCCCCAGTCACTTGCAGCTCTTCCCCTTCAAACACATCAGTCATCATATCAATGGCTTAACACCACACTAGTCTTTTTGGTATAGATGTTCCACTCAGAAAAAACCCAACAAAACATAATAATGTGTATCATTGAAAAAGTAGCTGCCTTTTTCCCATCTCAGTTTCATTTTCTCTACTGCAAGGATGGGCCAGTCTAAGACTCCGTAGACTAGAAAAGTGTGCTCAGTAGAAAAGCTAACTGCTGCCTACGTAACATTAAACTATCAAGCAGAAACAACATTTTTCGCTCAGTGATTGCATTCCCTCCCACTCGCACACAAGCCAAGAAGAGTCTCTTGTGGTTACAGCCAGGGAATGGGAGAAAAGCACTGGGCTGCTCTTGGCTCAGCTCGGTTTTTTGTTTGTGTTGGACACATAGTGACACTCCCCTTGTCAGATCCAAGGTCCTAAAAGCAATTTGTTTTCATTTAAGAACAGAAAAGGCAGTGCTTTCTTACCAGCACACACACGGGGGAAGGCTGCCTTGCTGACAAAGCAGCTGTCTGTCCTTCTGCTTCAGCTGAGGTGCCGTAGGTCCCATGGCCCCCACCCAAATCTCAGGCTTGTCAGAAAAATATAAACACAAACTTTCCAAACTTTTGCTATTGAGCCAGCTATATTGCCGGTTTGGCAACTACAGCACCCAGTTCTCAGCCTTGCAGGGCCCTATCAGAGCCACGTGGACACACAGATCTGCTCACACAGCCCAGCTTGCAAGACCGGTGCCTCAATTTGTCATGCGTGTATAATAAATCAATTTCTTTCCTTTAACTAGGGGTTAGTCAGCAAACTCTTACACATGCATTTCTCGTCCAGTCAGTCCCACTTCCCGGTAGCACTTGTGTGAATGCGGTTTCTGACTGCGGCCTTACCTGCACTTTAGAAGCAGCGAGATGAGGCTGGTTTTCCTGAGAGATAATTCTCTTGTGACTCCTGAAGGGACAGTCTAGAGCACAGGTCTTACGAGGAGCGGCTGAGGGAGCTGGGGGTGCTTAGCCTGGAGAAAAGGAGGCTGAGGGGAGACCTCATCACTCTCTGCAACTGCCGGGAAGGAGGGTGCAGTGAGGTGGGTGCTGGGCTCTTCCCTAAAGTAACAAGTGACAGGACAAGAGGAAATGGCCTCAAGTTGCGCCAGGGGAGGTTTAGGCTGGATATTAGGAAAATTCTTCAGTGAAAGAGTGATCAGGCATTGGAACAGGCTGCCCAAGGAAGTGGTGGAGTCACCATCCCTGGAGGTGTTCAAGAAACGCCTAGATGTGGTGCTTCGGGACATGGTTTAGTGAGTTAGGTGGTGTGAGTTGATAGTTGGACTTGACGATCCTTGAGGTCTTTTCCAACCTTAATAATTTTATGGTTCTATGATTTCTCACAACCAATAAAGACTGTTTTTCTACCTATAGTGAAGAGGTATTGGGCACATGGTCTACACTGTGTCCCATACACCACGGTGTAGGAAAGGGACATTTGTTCTCCAAGCAATTGGCCTGACCTGGATGCAAGTAGGCAAGCAGCAGAGCAGCCTGTCACTTGCAACCCCTCTGTCTCACCCTGGTGTGGGTCCCGGGGGTGTATGTGGAGGCTCTTCATGATGGGACACTTTCCCACTGAGTCATGGGAGATCTCGTCTGTTCATCCAGGCAAACAGGTCATAGCATTAAGCAGCAGAGGTCTATCAGCAACGACATGTCTCAGTTTGCCCCAGCGGGGCTATCGCTGGTTATCAGCATTGGCAAAGGCACTGCTGCAGCTCCCAGTAGCCCCACTGGCCCCGCTCAAACTACTGCGCTCAGGTGACAGAGTTTGTGCGTGGTCAGGACTGGGGCTTGGAGCAAGAGGCAGAGGTCCCCTTGGGTCTGATCCTCCCAAGCTCTGGCTGATGGACCGTAAAATCTCCGGGCCCGTGTGCTCAGCCTGCCTCGTCCAGCTGTGTGAGGACTGTCAGCTGTGGAATAATTTCTCAGAGGAAGTGTCTACCCATGAATTAATGTCTCTAAGAACTAATTATTGGGTAAACTGTATAAACAGTCCCTGGAGTGCCTCTTTAGTACTCAGCTTTTGGGCTCAAAACAGACTGAGCAGGCAAACAGATTTTCAAGGGATGGTCTGTCTGGGCAAGGGATGATGTAGGTGACTCAGTGGTTTTATTTCTCACAGCCTAAGAAGACAGCAAGGTCCACAGTGGTCATATGGGGTGAAAATTTATAGCTTATTAATTAAAAAAAAAAAAAAGCCATTTCCAGGCCAGATCATAGATTCTAGGCTGCCATCCAATGTCAGGAAATGTTCCCCTCCCAGCAGGGGATCCAGGCTAAAAGGTTATTTAATACTTTCTGGTTGATTTTGTATTTGGAATAACTGCCTTAAATGATTGCTTTTGGCCTGAGAAACTGTTTGCTTACCTACCACCTGAACTTCAGTGATAAACTTTAATGTCCTCTTTTGAGTATTCCCACAGCACACAAAGGAGACTTCATGCAGTCCTGCTAGCTGTAAATCCAACTTAAAAAAAAAAAATCAAAATCAGATGTTGCTCATTATCTCTTCCAACTCCTATCTATCTGTCAACATGCAAAAGTTTTAAAAGCCCTGCTTAGGCATGTCTCCACTCCATTGATGGAATATCCTTTAATATTTTATAGCTCTGACTTGCACTTCTAAAAGTACTAATTAATCTCACTAGATAAAAACTGGCACAAAATGGCACAAGTGAGAATAGCTCCATCCTTCCTCACAGCAACTGTGTGCCAGTTCATCTTGGAGCATGTAATGATTTACTGTAATAGTTTTAGGCCCGTAATGGGGCCAATAACTGGCATCTGGAAGCTGTGAGGCTCTTTCCCAATGGATGCCATTCACATATAATTATTTAATTAATTAACAGCTTCACTAGCACAAGCCAGTAAAGGGTCTATTAAAGTTTTTTTTTAAATATCTTCCAAGGTAAGAACATATGCTGCACACTGCTTTTCCCTTGGAGAGTGCTTAATGTTGCAACCTGTTTATCTTATGACTGATTTTCAGATTCCACCTTAACCAGCTGCTTTTTGCTCGACTTTAGGATTCAGCAAACTGCCGAGCGCTCAGCAGGAGCAGCAGAATAACATTCTACCTGCATGTGCTCATTCCTGCATGAGGTGCCAAACCCCTGCAACGGCTGCCTGGCTGCCTCTGCGCTGTTCCCAGATGTCACACGTGATGCACTTTCACTTGCCCACTTCTCTGCTGCTGCTTAAAAAAAAAAAAACAAAAACAAAACCCAAACAAAACAGGGTGTGGAGTTCATTTGCAATAAGCAAAATATCAGTGGGAAAACAAACCCCCCCAGATACTGGAGAGAGTTGGAGAGTTGGTCAAGTTTGTAAAAAGTATTTGAGAGCCCAGTCCCACGTGAAATGTGGAAAAGCCATCAGGGGCCATAAAGCCAGCAAAGCTGGGCTTGGTCTGCTTACAGTGCCAAAGGATTTTGCTTCCCAAACGATGAGGATTTCTATCCCTGAGGTGGAATTAAATGCAGACTAGGTCCTAATGGGTGCTGGTCTGTGGCAGGGTGAAGGGCTTGTCTGTAAGCCTCCCTCCTTCTGCCAGGAGCTGAAGTAGGAGATAAGAGTGGCTTCCTTTGCCGCTGTCCAGGCACATGCACTGCAGCGTGCAGCTCCGGCTCGGTGCCGCACAGCAGGCGTTATCTAAGGAGCTACCCCATAAGGACACAGTAGACGTGAAACTGGAGAACCTCTGACAAGACAATAATGTCATTTAACCATAACTGTCTACAGTACACACTGCTAACATGGCATGGCATAGTGTCAGCTCCCTGGTACTGCATCCCGATATATAGGACATCTCAAAAGTTACATAATCCTTGATGCAGAATCCTTTTCTCTTCTCTGTTTGTAATGCGTTGTGTTGTTCCTCCTCCCTCCCACCAGCCCGCAGCACAGCCCTCTGCCTGCAGGGCCTTCACTGTGGTGTGCAGCAAGGCTTTGGAAATATGGCAGTGCCCTGGGGCAGCCATCACCTGGAGCCCTTCAGCTGGTACCTCATCCCTGTGACCCACCATGGGTGGTCCAGGGGCTGTCAGAAACCCAGGGGAAGGCCAGCAAGAGCTCCGTTTGGTACCCTTGTGAGAGAGATGTCAGGTTTGCTTTGCCTAGATGTCAGGTATGGATGAGGGACGAGGCATCTCTTTAACGTTCCATGTTCCTGCCTAGGTAGAGCCTCGGGCCTGACTACTGTGAAAAGTTCGGCACCCAGCTCACTTCTAAGTTCAGCTGGAGCTCTAAAATTGCTCTTCAGCCTAAACACCACAAAGCAACCACTCTGTCAGGGGCTGCTGGGTCATGGCAAGACCTCAACCGTAGTCTTCCTCCTTACAAAAGAATGGTAGTCACCACTGCCTCCCAGGCAAAGCAGAGACTGTGGAGGAGGTGGTTCCCACTTCTAGACAGTTGCTTAATGCTAAGGACACTCTTCAGAAAGCGGCACATGGACTGAGTTCCTTCTCCTGTAGGAGGACGTTCAGACACACATCTCCCACCTTCCTCAGCAATACCTCACGCCCTGTGATAATGTGCTCTCCTGGGCAGGAGGAAGGAGGGAGACTGGGTTCATTAGTGCTTGCATGACCTGTATGACCTGTAATCTGCACAAACTCTATCAGAAGTCCCTGGAGCAAAGGCCAGAGCTCAGGCTCTCACCTCCCAGGAAAGTGCCATAACCAGTAGGCCATGCAAGGTCACCTCAGCTAACTTCACGTATCAAGTCGCTAGATACCCAGATGTCTCATACAGGCAGCAGAGCAACAGGCATTTCCTGTCCTGAAAGGAGACGATCATCTCTCTTGAGATCCTTTTCCTCTCCACTGACTCTACACGGAGCCTGGTGTGACTAAGAGAGTCTTTTAAGTCCAGTTCAGTATCTAAATCAGGCAAATTAGTTCCCCCTCTGCTCCCTCCACCCCTTTCCCATCTTCTCTTTCTCTCCCAGTAAACCTTCCACGTTGCCACAGCTCTAACAGGGAAAGCTGGGAGCACACGGTTATCCTCATTTCCTACAGAACAAAAAAGAGTCAGGGGCTAGAGGCTCACCGTGGAGCTGTGGGCTCAAACATCTCCAGGAGGTCTCTTGTCACCCAGCGAATGTGCAGAGGAGGTTAATGAGCTGTGGTTTCCTTTCCCAGCTTATTTTAATTGACAAGACTGATCACTTCTTGGTTCTTCACAACAGATGCTGCAGACACCTATCTTCTGCAAATAACTGTAAAAATATTATTAATTAATCTGGTAATTAATATCCCCATGGGTGTTCTGTGCTTTTGTGGAAAGCAAAGCAGCTATGAACCCAGTTTAACTGGCTATTTTGTTTTGCTGATTTGTACTGCTCTAGCACCCCAATGAATATACGCTTTAAATGGCATTTAGGCTTAATATAATAATATTACGTCTTCAAACTATTAGAAGTATCCCACAGTAGCCATGACTTCAGGTTTCTTGATTAGTGTTCATTTACAGATAAATTATCTCAGAGTGGAATGAATGTTAAGCACATACATCTGGAATTTAAAAGACCGCTAACAGATTTGCAACTAAACTAAAACCAAGGAGCAGAAAATCCAAAACACTCACACCTAAAGTTACACTTAAAATCCAAACAGGTTAAGATTACAAAGTGTATTTTGTAGCTAATATATTCCATGGTAGATTTAATTTCATGAGAAAAATGCATATTCTGTCATGAGTCTAATGAAAAAATGTTGACCAGCTACAGCCACAGATTTTGACCTCTGCGAGGTCATAGGCAAATCCCGAGACCCAGTGTGGGACCTGTGTGTGCTGATTCCTGCCTCCACATCCAGCCTTTAGACCAGCCTCCTGTTTCTTCTCCTAGTTTGCAAATACATTAGACTGAACTTCTGAAAATATTGAGAGGTTCTTTGATTCTCTGCTGTGGAAGAAAACCCGGTTCACATCCTGAGAACTTCCTGGGCTGGAAGCACGGTGGTGTGATTGTCACTGGAGGATCAGCATGTGTCATTAAAGCCATACGACAGAACTTTCACTGGACATATGCCGTATAATGTAAAAACACTCAAAGGATTAGCAGCAACCAGTGAACGCATCTCTAGCTGTGCACAGACGGCAAATCTACAAAGAGGGGATTAGACATATAGGATATGAACCTACGGGGAAAAAAAATACAGTGGAGCCAGAAATTAAATCGTAAGAGAAAGGTTACTCCTGTATTTGTAAAATTTTATACAAACCTTGTGTTACATGATGGCTTATTTGTATTGCAGCAATACGTAGAGATCCTGCAATAAGAGATCAGTCACGAGGTGCTGGGTTTTGTACGCACTGATCATGAAAAAAAGAGTGTCTGCCCTGAAGCATGCAGTCCAAGAGCTATTTCTTGCAAGTGCATCCACATGGTAGTACTGTCAACGTGTGGAAATCCAGTCCCAGGCGTTAGCCCAAAACAGTTATTTAAACAAGAAACATCTTTATTCTTTTGATGCTCATTGTTGAACACTTTTATTATGAATTTTAACAAGACCCATGCACTCTAGGAGCTAGCTTTACTTTATCGCCCTCTTATCTAGATGGTTTTTCCTAATGTCAAATCTAAATTTTATTAGCTGCAAATGAAGCTGTTTCCCTCTTTCCCTATCCTCCAGTGGCCATGGGGAAAGATTTATCACTGTCCTCCTTACAATAAACTTTAACATATTGTAAGATTTTTATCATGTCCCTTCTTCAGACTCTGCTGTTCCCAGACTAAACAAACAATCCTTTCAATATTTCCTCCTAGGTTGTTCCTTCTGTGTCTCTGATATTTCTAGTGTCTCTCTCCTGGACTCTCTCCAGTTTCTCTACATTTTTCTTACAGCGCAGTGCCCAGAACTGGACACTGCATTCCAGCTGAGGCCTTACCGGTGCCAAGTGGAGTAGAATAATTATCTCCTATGTCTTAGGTTGCTGTCACACATCCTGTTCTGCCTGCAGCTGAGCTGGGTGAAAAGAAATAAACTTTTCACCCACTCCAGCTGCTTATCACCACCCCTCAGCTGCGGGCCCTCCCTCTCCCAGGTCAACCAGTATAACTGCCACATAATAGCTCCCTATAACACAGCGATACAGGTTAGGGTCAGTAATTCAAACAACAGGTCTTTTCTCATCAACAGCTTAACAGAGCCAGGTGAGGCTGAGGTGTACTGGGGCCACAAAGATGATCAGAGGGCTGGAGCACCTCTGTACAAGGACAGGCTGAGAGAGGTGGGGTTGTGCAGCCTGGAGAAGAGAAGGCTGCAGGGAGACCTTAGAGCAGCTTCCAGTGCTGAAAGGGGGCTACAGGAGAGATGGGGAGGGACTCTTCATCGGGAGGTGGAGTGACAGGATGAGGGGTAATGGTTTTAAGCTGAAAGAGGGGAGATTTAGATTAGACATTAGGAAGAAGTTTTTGATGGTGAGGGTGGTGAGACACAGGTTGCCCAGGGAAGCTGTGGATGCCCCATCCCTGGAGGGGTTCAAGGCCAGGCTGGATGGGGCTTTGAGCAACCTGGGCTAGTGGGAGGTGTCCCTGCCCATGGCAGGGGGGTTGGAACTGGATGATCTTTAAGGTCCTTTCCAACCCAAACCATTCTGTGATTCTGAGACTGTGTGATAAGCAGGTATGAAGAAGCTGAAATCTGAAGTGGGCGGCAATGATGAGCAATGGGGTTATGGACAGCAGCTTTTGCTGCTGGAGTAACTGCGGCCAGAGAAGAACATCTGATATTGTCCTTATATTCAGCCTTTAGTCCACTTTGCCCCCCCTCCAAGCTGATGCTGCTGCCAAGCCAGGAGGTCCTCTTTTTGCACTTCTCCCAAAATGCAGTAGTTCACATTTAATCATCAAGCTGGTTTTATAACATTTTTCCCCATTATCAATGCCATTCTAAATTTAGATTTTGTTGTCCCGAGTAAGACCACCCCAAACAGAGGTATTTCGTAACCGCATTCACTGTTCTCACACCCAAGGTGGTTATGAAAAGACAAAGAGAATAGTGAGGACTGGCTGAAATGCCATCCTAGTGTGACAGCAGTACCTTCATAGTCATTGCCTACAGGTTCTCCTCCACTTCTGCAGCCACCGTGGAGTGACAATGTTTTGTGTCTGCTCACAGCACTGCACAGAGCAGGGTCATAAGGCTTACTAGTGTCACAGTACAGACTTCTCTTGCTTTCCTCCAGTTCCTCTGCCCATAGAGAACACCTAGCAGGACACCATGCGGGTTTCTCACACTGCCAGGAGAAATACAGCAAATCAGCTTGGAAATACTGTACTGGTTAGACTGGAGTTGAGCATTTCTTCCCTTAATCTGTGGTTTCTGCAAAGATATGATGGAGGCCTGAGTTGGCTGCTGATCAGTCTCACAAATTCTCTGATCCCCTGCAGAAGGGAGTGTTTCATGCTCTGAAGGATGAAGACTTGGGAAAACAATGATGCTAAGATCCCCTTGTCACAGAACAGCACAAGCTGAGGACTAAGGGCATTTCTATACCAACCAGGACCATCAGACACAGTGAGACCATTCAGGGATGTGCCCCTGAGAGACTCCATCCCACAGATGATGTTTTCTTCTGCCGTTTAGACAGAGTTATACGCGTCTTGGTTTGCTGCCTTCAGCTCTGGGTACACCTGCATCCCACCCTTTGCTTAGCCATGTGTCTTTTCCCTGTCCATCCTCATTCCCTATTTTTCCCCTTGTCTACTTTCCATCTCCCTCCATTGAAACTTTTCCTCCAACAGCTTCCTCTTGTTTTCTCAGGCTCCCCTCTGCCACCTCGCCATTCTCCTGGCACCACCACAGCCCCTGTCAACCGCATGCACGCACTGTTCTGCCCGGGCACAGCTGTGACGGCTCTGTTCGTGCTGCAAACCCCGTCCATTTTCTCAGGCTCTTTGGAAGTGGAGGGTTAGGTAGTGCGAGCTGATGGCAGGATGAAGTAATAGGAGTAGAGATGAGGTGAAGTTCTTGTTCTGTCTTGAACACAGACTGCCAATCATGCCATAATAGATGGTGGTTCTAGGCAGGGAACAGCTTTTCAGCCCACCAAAATTAGACCATTAAATGGAATTTCCTCTATGGACTAATCAGGATTCGAACCCATTTCTCTGGCGATAAAAGGCACAGCTCAATCTCCTGATATGCGAGGTCATCTGGAATACAAATCAACTTTCATGTATTCATTTGAAATGTTTTTATGTAAGGGGTTTTTTTTTTTAAAATCTGCTTGTTAGTGCCTTGTGCCTAAACTGGAGCTGTGAAGTGACTTTTTCTCACTAGAGGCTAAATAAAGTACTGTACTGTTTTTATAAATGTCCTAAGCTTTGCCAGAAGGCTGGCAATGAAAGAGGCTGGCAGGAGACAGGCACCGGCTCTGTTCTGTATCACGGAAGTAAGCCCAAGGACGCCGGCCAGTGCCTCCCATCCGCGAGAATGTGACCAATTAACGCGCGGATGATGTCATTGGATGGCAAAAGCTCTTCCCTCACAGCTCTCCCTGCTCTGCCAGCTCCAACCTTCAGTGTATTTTCCTCAGTCTGGTCCATGTACTGTAATAATTAAGTCAACTGGAAAAAATATTGAAGAAAAGACTGAGGAAAAACAGAGCGTAGGGGCAGCTGGAGCCAGCAAAGAAGGCACACTGAGAGCTATAAAGAAGCTTTGTGCAGCAGCTTCTCTCAACTTCAGGATATTTAGTTCCATAGGAGTTGGAGAAGATGGGTAATAAGCTGGCCTTTATTTTAAGGGCTATCCCTTGTAGTGTCAGCTGCATAAAGATCAGCCTTTGGGTCTGTGGAAACAGTGCTGGCAGTATCTCTCTTTCAGTCCCTCCTGCTGCTCACTCCATTGAATGGCCCTGGTCCAGCCAGAGAGGAAAACAGCCTTCCATCCCCAAACAGCCATCAGTCTGAAGGAAAAGAGATGATGAAAAGAGGCTGCGAGTGATGAAGTGAAGTAATAATTTATAGAAAGATTCATGACCCCAGCACTCAGGTGCCTGCTCAGGAACAGGGCCCAGTACGGCTAATCCTGAATGTGAGGAGTACGTGCTTGTGCCTCCCCTGCCCCAAAGCACGCACCGCGTCCCGTCCCGGTGCAGGCGAGGAGAGCACATCCCTTGGCTTCGTGCACACGAGCCGCCCTGTGCACAGGGTCAGGGCATCAGCCTGGGCATGGGATGGGGCTCCTTCCAGATCAAGCTGGGAAAGCGAGGCTCAGTGGGGGATGTGGCCAGGCTCAGATGTAGCTGCAGCATCGCTCAGGCACCCCAGGGCAAGGGCTGCAGCTCCTGAGCAGAGGCATCAGGTCCTGAGAGAAGGGGTCAGCACCCAGTGGGGTTTTTCCTCGCTTTTCCCACGCCTGCTCCCAGGTCGCAGCGGGACCGCATCTGAGCTGGGTTGGGGCACCAGCAGCCAAACCCTCAGAGCAGGGACCGGGCTTTGCAGAGGCTATGGGTGCACCCAGGATCTGGACATAGCTATGTAACTACTTATAGAATTAGCCTGCAGAAGTGACTACTCCATGCAAACTACAAGTTGAGGCATCCAAATGGCTACGTGCAATTCCGGAGTACGTACATATTTGCAAATCAGTTTTGTATGATTGTGAGTCGATACACACAGTGCTGATTATGCACACCTATAAATAAAAATTGGCTTTGTGTTTTTGTGAATCGATACATGTAGTGCTGATTATGCATATATACAAATTCCAACTGCTTTTGCATTATTGTGAATCGATACATATATTGCTGATTACACCTATCCAAGTTTTCACATTTTATAGCAGATGGGGGAGAGCCAAGCTTTGAGGATGGACGGGAAGCAGCAGTCTTACAGGCAAAGAGCAGAAAGTCCCAGGGACCAATGTGTTAAACTGATCAAAAAACAAGTTTAAAATTTTACTTGGAAAGCAATTCAAAATAAAATTGCCTTGAATGTATCACAAGGGAAGGCCGCTCGAAGTGTTCTGTTGTGCTAGGCAAGCCAGCAAATGTTCACACTTCCTTTTAACCACAGTCACCTGCACACAGTTAGTGAACGTTTTTCTCCCCTCATCGTTTTGCTCCCAAGTCTATGCTTTTCGGTTCTACCTCCATTACAAAACTGGCTTCAAGTCATGTCTCAAGTCTGATGTGACAGAGACGAAGAGTAAAAAGATGCCAGATTGCTGGTGGGGGCTCTGGCTGACTGGTACATCACTGGTAGCTGGGATGTGCTAAGACTAAGGGAGAGCAAAGCAGCCCAAGTTTTTCAGATGCAATTGGAAGGCTCCAGGGGACTCATCTCTGCCTTGTGAAATGCTTTGCAGATCTTCCAACTGGTAAAATGTAAAGTGACACTAAGTGAAATAAGCTACTTTATAATTCAGCTATAAGTATCCTCAAGAACCATAGGACTGAATTATAAATTGTTTAATAAAATAAAAGTTCTTCTTGTTCTAGAAGGGTTTCCTTTTTAATGGCTACTTCAGATGTTCAGTTAAATGTATTGTGACCAATGTAATTATCATTTGCCTCGATCTCAGAATTGCCTAATCAAGCGCTAGTGGGCTGAGTAGTTAATATGCACAAGTACAGTGACACTGAACTCTTTTCTTGTGGATTTCATCTTCCATTTCCACTCAATAGAAATACAAAAAAAAATGGAGATAAGGGCTAGAGATAGGTGTATAATAGGTAAAACTAGCCTGGAAAAATCAAAAGTAATGTTGGGCACAACTTCACTGCAGGAGGAGAGCAAATCAAGCAAACAAAAAAAGGAAAACAAGCAGAACTAACTACTTTTAGAATGGGAGTTTGCTCGTGTAATGAAAGGGATTACATCATGTTTGTCTGCAGCAGTGAAGGGCTGAACTCCGTGACCTCAGATATCCCTCCCAGCTTCTTGGGCGCACAGATATCATTTCACTGAGCACAAAAGAAACACCTGACCCCGCTTCCTTCTGCCGCTGAACCAAACAATACAGGCTGTCTGCGGGCAGGAGAAACCATTTCTGTATTGACTGCGTTTTTGAGGAAGGTACTCAGTGTGTCATGCATGCTCCTTACCCTCGGGATTTAGGCAGAATTCAGGTACCTTATGCCAAAGGGAGCACTGCCTAACCACCATCATTGCCTAATCGCCGAGGTGCCCTCCTGCTCAGCATGAAAGCCTGGTCCATCTCCCACCTGAGCTCTTCTGCAACCTAGATTTAGGCCAAATCCACTTGAAAGATCCCTGGTAGGGCATGCTCAGAAGACACCAACAAATGCTACCAGAAACACAGCGATGAAGGCGAAATCTCTTCCCATCTTTCCCACAATAATTTGGACACACGCTCAGGAACCAAGGAAAGGGCACTGTAGGCTCTGCTCAGCCCAGTGCCAGTAGTTGTTTCTTAAAAAAGAGCAAAGCCAGCTCAGCTCGGCACCCAACAGAGGAGGTTCCTCCAGGGCGAAGAGCCCAAAGGACAGCAGCTCCCACGGGCAGCCCTGGGGCAAGGGCTGGAGCTTCGGGGAGGGGAGCGAACGCAAATGCAGCATTTAACACTGGCTACATCCCACCAACACTTCCTTCACCTAGGGAAGCAGATTGGCTTTTTGACTCACTCTCTGCATATGAAGCCTAAATGTTTCATTTAGGTGACCTGGCTCGTCCTGCTGGAGTCACTCTCATAATTTCAGCTTTGCAATGACTAATGGGGACCTAAATTAGGTGGTCTTTTTTCTTTAACCTCGGTTCCTTAACCCAACTTCCCTGGTGTAAGGTGACTTGCAATTAGCAGCACTGTGACTAACCGGATAATAATAGTTTCAGGTTGTGCCGCACGGATTTTACAAGTATTTCAAAATGCCACTGAGCTTTACAGTGCATTGCTTTTCCCTGCAGATTGAAGGAACAGCATCCAACAGCCCTGTGCACCACGTATGTCTGTCAGCAGCGTTAATTCACCATAAATATTGTTTCTCCCTTTGTGGATGCTGTCTCCATCTCTCCTTCGGGATGCAACAATCCCACTGTGTACCCCATTCCTCGGAGTAGCTGCTATTCAGCAGAATACAATATTCCTTCTTTGGTATTTTGTCTCGCTACTTTTTTATTGCCATTTTGGGAAGAAATGGGTGTATGGGCCGCCTGCAGAAACTCAGCAAGAGCTGTTGTTCCTGCTGAGTTCCTGCGGGCAACGTGGAACAAGCAGGCTCCAGAGCCTCTCTCTCTCTCTCGCAGAGGCAAGATCCAGCCCAACAGCTCCTGCTGTGCCTGTGGCTGCACCCCAGCATCCCCCCGACTTCACGCGCTCCGGCTGCTAATGCAAGGTGGATTCAGAGGTGCTCATCTAGGTTTTCTCCCGTCTCTTTTTCCACCCTGATTTTTAACTCTGTCAGCACAGACAGGTGCAGAGAGATGTGAGCTCACCCTGCCCGTACTCCCAGCCAAGCGGACTTGTGCCAGCCCCTGTCTAGGAGCCGCAGAGCTATATTAGCATGGCTCCGTGCCCAAGCTAATACGCCTGCTGAGAAGGCATGGGCAGAAGAAGCTTGTGTCTGTCTGCACAGAGCCTAACAGCCCTGCCCTGGAAAGCTGAGGACCAGCTACCTCTCTTGAATAAGAGACAGATTTTTCTTAAATCTGGGTACAGGCACAAAAGCAAAGGCCTTTGATCATTTCAGGAAAGGTGCTGTTATCTTTCTTTGAAACTGCCACAGACCAATCCAGCAGACGCTCTGGGAAGAGTACAGTAAACGCCAAGATGCTGGGGAGCTGGCTGCCTTCTCACCTCTGCTCTGGTCCTCCCAGTCCAGATTGCCTGTTTACCTCCCCTTCCTTGAGGGAAATGGAGCATAACATGCATTTCCTAATGTAGTTTTGGCCAGCAGCTATTGCTTGAAAGCTTTGTGGTGATCTGACATTAAAAAATTATAAATCTGTTAAGAAAGGTAACACTTTTCTAGAACACAGTCACACTTATATCCTATTTTGATAGAAAGAGAACTGTACCAGCATCCTTCAGCCCATATGTAGGGATGTCAAAGAAAAAAAATAATAATTTTCAAAAGAAATTCCTGGCTGCTAATAAAAAGTTTAAGAAATTTACTTATTTGTATGTCAGTATGGTGACTGTTGCAATATATAAATGCATGAAGTGTTCCTTTGTGCAATAGCTACTTTGCTTGCCCTGCTAAGACATAATTTCCAATGTTTGTGACCAGGTAGAAAAGGTCGAGCAAAAAAGCCCAGTGCCAATGTGCCCAGTTTTCTCAGAAAGATAAGAAGAATTAGGAAGGAAGCTAGTTCTTAATTTGGGCTACCTTCAGATAAAGTTTCTGACTGAATTTGTATTTGGCAATCAAAGGTCAGCAGCCAAATCTACTTCCCTATTCTAAAACTCCTGTGAGCTTCACACCCAAAACCCATCTGCCTCTTTCTTTTTGTTCCCTTTCTCTCTAACCATTATAATCCCATAGCAGCATTTGGTGAAATGGGAATGACAGACAATTCTCATAAATTAAATAGACTTCATGAAGAAGATCTTAGGACTATTTTGAAAAGCAGTATGTTATCCTGACATCTGGCCATGTCTGACAGATATTCAAAGTTTCAGCGATGTTTTGTCAGAGGAGCCTTTTCTATTGTAATCTCTCTCCATACAAGCCTGTAGAGAAGTTAATATGAATGAAAAGAAATAGCCGAAATCTTCAACTCCTTGAAAAAAATCAAGAGTAGAAATTGCAGTTATTGGATGCTTTCTTTCTGCATCTGAATGGGTAGCATGGAAGAAGGAGCACCTGGAACAAAAGTGGTCCCTGTATGAGATTCCAGAAGTGGCAGCTATCATCCTGTTGCATATCCTTGGGAAAGTCTGTACCGAAAAGACTGCACTGTGCTGAGATGCTTGAAAAATTATTTGGGTTGTGGCATGTAACAAACATCTATTCATTAAAGTCTTGCAATTGTGACCCAACCCTTCATCTTGCACAAGATCTATAAAAAAAAGGCTGAGTGGCTATAAATGTGTCCCTTGAAGCAAATTATGGAAGACATTATAGGAAGACTGGTTTCTAGCCAGCTTTTCCAGCTTAATGAATTTCTTTCAAGGATGTGTGAAAGTTCCATTGAGACCAATGGTGAGTATCCTTGGACTCCTCTAGGAAGATTTCATAAGGGGTCCCAACTATCATATTCTTATTTTTCTTCTATTTTCGGAGAGCAGTTAGAACATAATCTGAAATGGTAATGCTATAGTTCAAATAAATACTTTTCACTGTGAGAACGGACTTAATTGATCCACAAAGAGCCAGAAAAAAAAAAAAAAAGCCTTGGACAGATTTGGTTTTATCATTATGACAATCAGCATGCAAATTATTACAAATTTGTGTGCTGCCCATTCTGGAAGAGATTAAAAAAATATTTTCCTGCATCTTCCACATGAAAACCCCATTCATTTCATTAATACACAGATCTGGAGTTTCAGTGTGTTCCTACAGACATCAGCTCTACACAGAGATGGGATGAGAATACTAAGAGTCAAGGAAGACTTTGCTCAGGTCAAATACCTGTAGGTACCTGATATTTATGATACCTCTTGCAGCAAGAGGACTTTCATCTGCACATTTACTGTGTTATCAACTGACTTCACACATTTTCTGCTTCTCCATTAACAAAGACGGAAAGATAACGATCTGTACTCTAGAGAACGGTTTGCTCTTTCAGAAACCATTACTTCAGTCGCTGCTGCCCGAGATGTCGGGATGAGTGGAGGAAGTGAGGGAGAGAATCTACTGAGGGCAATGAATAGGAAAAAGAAGAATGTTTCCTCTGGGAAGGAAAAGGCACAGGGCAATGGGGAAAAAGAAAGAGAACAGCGTATAATAGGAGACAGAAAGGATGGGAGATGAATGAATGGAATAAAACAAAAAAGAAAAGGGAACAAAGTTTCAGCTGAAAAGTTCATCGTAGGCTCTTTATGTATTTCCATCCAGTTGTACTAGAATATCCTGATATCTGGCTTTCTGCTTATGTACTAGAGCAAGTCACAAGGCAAACAGAGTTAACAAAACATTACATACACTAACACATGCCAGCACAGCTGTATCCTCTGCTGGACCCTGTCAGATTCACTCCTGCAACCGCTGCTGGTACACTTCTTCGTGAAGTGCTACAGAAATGCTAACTCTGGTTATTATCCAAAGAGATAAACACACAAAAATAGGTGTTGTCACATGTAGCAGAAATTACACACCTGTACCAAAATACATGACATTACATGCGACAGATAACCACACAGGTCTACAGGCTGACTTTCAATGGGGTTGTCAACTCCAGGTGCTTCTGTCTTTAGCACTAAGGCCTAATACGTTCGGTGTTTGTATAGACAGGACACACACATCAGGAGTATCTCTCTAGACTCTACATTCACGGGCAACATGCGAGAACCGGTCTTTCAACCAGTTTGGAAAGCCAAGCCATGGATTCTAAGCATTTCCCTATTTTACTGTTTTTCAGACTACAGACAGAGGAAGATTAATTCCCCATGTATTTCCATTGAAATCTAGTACATTAAATGAGGGACTGCATTTATTTCAGCCTGTACCAATATTTATGAGATGAGTTTAGGCCCAGAACATGTTGGCTGATGGCCTTTTATTGGCGGATGAACTGGACTGCTTTACTGGGAAGACTCCCCAGCCATTGGGAGTGACAGTGGGGAGTGAGGAGGAGGGAAGAGAAGAAAAGGGCGTCGAGACCACAATAATTAATGCTTGGTGAGGCAGAAAAGGAGACAGACTCATAGGATGGCAGTTCTAGCACTTTAATTCATATGTTGTGGAGTTTCAAAGCCGAATCAATGGCTTGAGCACGGCTTTATCCACACACAGCTGTACCATCAGGAGTTCACACACTTTTCATCATTTAAAAAATACCCACAACCAGCATTCAATTGTCCTGCCATAGACCACAGAAGAAGCAGAAACAATACAGGTGGGACAGTCTTTGAAACCTTACTCATTTTAGATTTTAGAAATACACCTGACTTTGGTCACAGCAGCAGAGGCCTGCATAGCCAAGAATGAGAGTTCATTTCAATGCAGGGATGATGATTTGGGTGTATTTGAAAGCAATCAGCGATAATAGAGCTAGAAAGAAGCTGGAAAGGATTACCGAGAGACGGAGCATGAAGAAAAACTGCAGTTCCTCATCACAGACACTAACATAAGAAAGATGTAGTCCCTTCCAATGTTTTGCATATTCCGGAGATGAATTTTCAATCTGCTTTTCCAAGTTATTTAGAAGTTCCTAAGGCTGAAGAATATACCTCTTACAAGACACAGATTTTCCACAGTTCTTTAATATAGAGCTAAAAAATATAACTCCGTGGCCTTAAATAAGGTGGGTCACGATGCACAAAAATGTAGGTGCCCTTTGAAACACTCTGCGAAGTGATCAACATTCAGTAATAGTTTCTGCAGCTTTCTACAGGGGAAGCAGTACAGAAGAATTGTGGCAGTCTCACGGAAAATATGACACGGAAATTACTGCTGAATTCAAGGTCAAAATTCGTAACAGAGTCAGTATAGGATCATCTGAGCTTCTTTAGTTCAGTTTCAAATACTACTTATTTAAAAATAGTATTAAATTTTAGTTTGTCACATTATACTTGTGAAACATGACGTTCCCATGTATTCTGTTTACTGATGTAGAAGCTGGGTCTCAGACACATCCACCTCTCCTTTGCAATTACCAGACTGACCACCAGTATGTGGACTGCAGAGAAGTTTTGAACAAAGTACCCAAACAATACTCAAGACTCCACCCACTGCTTTGGATGTCTCTTGAGTTCTAGGTATAATTCATATTTTTAGTGATATGCTGTTAAGTCTTTGATAATTTGGATCTCCTTTTAAATATTGGGTCTACTTCAAATTTCAGTTGTTGCTCTTGGGAGCTTGGTTTTCCAAAACCAACAGCTGAGTATTTTTGGTCTGTTCATCAAAACCTGCACTTGGTACATTTCGGGCTTCTTAAGTCAACCCAACCATTTTCAATGTTATTGTATTTATGTATTTGCACTTGCTTGGTTGGTTTGCCCCTTTGTTGCTGGATTGGCAGGGGTGGGGTATTCCTAGTTTCTTGCTGGACCTTTACAAAAGGTTGATCACCTTCCGAGACTGCAGGTCAGAACATTCCTGATTTTACAGCTGTTAAGCACAGATGTGCCAGGGGACCAAGGGGTGCGACAAAGCTTTTTCTCTGTGTTACCACAAGCAAGCAGCATGAGCTCTCCAACACCAAGCAATCTGGTTTTGCATCGCTATGATCCCCTCCAGCCCAGTTAGACAGCGGCTGAACCCTGAAATGCTGCGTAACAAAATAAATAGGAAAACGTACATGTCTGAAAAGAGAATTATTGCTGTTGGTATAATGACTACTATGCTTCCCTGGAAAATGCAACATATTGTGGTACTTTGTTCAGGCACTTTTTTTTCAAGGCACTATTGCCAGCTCCAAATGTTCAAGAACTACAGTTTGACCTTCAAAATCATAAGCCTGTCTGTAAAATGATAAATGTGGAGCTCTTTTACTTTGCTGTCTGTTTTTTTGAGCCGTTAGGGTGCACCTGGGTCACATTTGCAAGCTTTATATTCTAACCATTAGGACTAGAAACTTTAAATTAAAGAGGAAAGCTGAGTTTCTAACCTCTTTACACAACTCTAGTAGCTGGAATGTAAGTGAAACATCAAACATCGCAAGACTTGTGATAAAATCATGAGTGCTGACAACATCAATTTAGAGTAGGAGGTGGGATAGCAGGGGAGACTCAGGGCAAATGGATTTACTTTTTATCTTTATGTTTATACAGGCTGTCTACTTTTATCTTGAATCAGAAGTTTTCAGTGGCAGTTCTCTCTTCGTGTATCAGTGCATGACATTAAAAGGTCACTTCTGCATTAATACCTGATGCCATTTGCTAACTGCATTTTCTATCAGAGATAACATGAAAAGGTAGGTGTACCGACTGTACACCTGGTGCTAATATCACAGCAAAGAGGTATTATGGAAGTACAGGTCATAAGTGCATGGCTGAAATGGTACTGAGAGGGATTCCAATCCCCTGCTGTGTGTGTGAAGAATATAGGATGTTTCTCACAGCTATATTTATTGCCTGAGCAAAGAATATCGTATTGAGAGTTTTCCAGTAATGCTCCACATTCTTTGTGAAATGGGTTGTTTTAAGGCATTGCTTGCTACATGTTTTATGCCTCAAAATTATCTCAATGAAGAATAACTTGGAAACTTAAAAAACTACATACAGGTAAGCCTTTCACTAGAATAAATTAGCTGCAATTAAGCCAAGTAATTAGCAGATCACTATGATTATAGATCAACAGACTGGCCAGATCAAGAATTCAGGTTCCTCTTAAGTAGCGCCAAAGTGGCCGTGGTGACAAAGTGGCCAGCTGTCCCTCCACTATTGGTGTTACTTTCCAAACCGTGCTTTTCTTATTTGAAATCCTCTAGTTAAGAGGGAATTGTGTATTCACCAGTCCATTCAACCACAAGCAAAGGGTTGTCATTGGTAGGTTTCTTGGTCACCCACCTGCTGTCACTGGTCCCTGATCTGAAAAATGCCAGGGCTGCATGGTGGCCAGTTAGGAGGCAGCTCCAGCACAAGGAATACTCCTGCTCTGTCATGACAATTCTGTGATTTAAAGTAGGAGCTAAGCCTGGTCCAAATGGCCAGTTCGCTTCAGCTGCTTTGCACAGCTCCAGTGGTACAAGCAGAGCGTGCAAGTGAATTCCATGGCGACAAGCCAAAGTTTTTAAAACGACGTAATGCTGATATTATATATCATTAAACAGGCTCCAGTCCCATCTGGGTGGGACCGAGTTCTCTAGTTCACGTTCATGGATGATTATGCTGCTAATTGGAAGGAGAGACATAACCCCTGTGTGAACCGAGAGGAGGTGCTGAGGGTCTGCAACATGTCCCTTGTCACAGAAGTGCCGCAGCCCAGCGCTGCCAAGCAGGAGCAGACAGACCTGTTTCTCACGCTGCATCATCGAGCCCGGGCTCCACGCTCAGTGCAAAGGCAGCAGGGCTGTCCAGGCCCTCTACAAGGTGCATTTTTGTCCACCCTTTCAGCCACAGCATTGTCACCACTCACATGAAGCCTGAACTCTGTACCCTGACCTGGTATCAGCACTAGGAAAGGAGATGAAGACAGAAGTTAGTGCAGGGGGCATCTCCCTTCAAACTGCCTCCTCCCCACCCTATATCAGCAGTTTATATTGAACAATGTATTTTCCCCAAAGAAACTATGTTAAGCCAGAGATATGTAAAGAAATCAGAATATTATAATATAATATTATAATATACCCCCCCAAAAAAACCCATTACAAACTCAGGAAATTAAAGACAAGTACTAAAATGCAGAATTCAGAAATCCAAATAAACTCAGGTTTGCTCTGAAGTGATACATAACCAAGTGTAACTCACAAGCATGACAGAATTTTACAGTTCATAGTCTGAATTTAGAAGAAAAGCAATGTTTATAAAGAAATTAGTTTGAAAAATATGCTTCAGTACATTTTGTTCCATATATTGCTACCAGAACGGGGTTTGACCCTTTCATTCAATGCAGGTGATTTGGCGTTTGGTCTAACTCGATAGATTCCATCTTTCTATAAAACTCTACTGCAGAGGTCAAAGGAGGATATGCATTGTCATCTCTGCCTGCTTGCTTGGGGGAGCACTGAGGTTAGCCTTCTGGATTTAAAACCTTACCACAGAGACAGAAAACAAGATTGGGTAACCACAATGACTTGACTCAAAGAATTAGCAACACTGACACAACGTAGGCATTCTGAAAATCTAAAGTCAGAGTTCTGCCTACTTTTTAAAATAAACAGCAATCAAAAAATCTAGGGCAATAAAATTCCATAGGCATCTCAGAATTTTTTTTCAGCCAACATCAACCTTCCTTCTTCTCAGACAAGCTAAATTATACTGGTAAATCAGCAATGCTAAATCAGTCAAAGCAGGGGAATGCAAAAGCTGAGGGAACAGACCAAATTTGTGCTGTGTTTGTGAATTACTGAGATAAAGGAAAACTGCTCATAGACTTAAATCTTAAATAAACGCGATCCCTTAGTAAGAGTACACAGGGAAAAGGAAGTACTACAGTCTAAAACTCCTGAGAGGTCTCTGACTGAATGTACAGTGAAGTGGGAAATGGACCTGGGTTCCTCTGTAGTATAGAGGCTGCAGCTTACGTAGCCACAGCTAAGTCAGACTTACTAAGAGCACAGCGATAGAGCCAGGGAGTGCTGCAGCTAACCACCCAGGAGCTTTCCCAGTTTGACGGATTCTGTAGCTGACACTGCTGGAACGACACTGTTAGAGGCACATGAGCAAGCGTGTTCAAAGCATCTGCACAAACTAGGCCACTGCAGCACGGGCACTCCTGGGACTCACGCTCACCAGCCCCATGGATTTCATTACGGTGGCTGAAGATGTGACATCCCCGCCTTTCCAGCGGGGACCCCTCCTGCAGAGATGGCAGATGCAAATGTGTGCTAGTTGCTGAGTCACTGATGTGACTGTTAAACTTCCCTGTTGTTTAAACTGATTTATGTTAAAGATACCAGACTGGGAGCTGCTGAGCTTCAGGAGCAGTGTGTGTTTGCTTCTGCTGATCGGAGTATAGTTTCAGGGAAAACTGGGCAATGGAAGCTCCAGCAGCTGAGGAACTGGTGCCCATGGAAATGCTAACCACCCTACAGGGTCCTGTATCAAACCCCATGAGACTCGAGAGGTTTAGGCACTCTTCACCAAGGCCAAGGATCTCTTGTCTTACAGCAACCATATCTCTTCCACACAGATCCCAACATTTGCAGTTCCCAAACCACACGGGACACAGGTTTTGAATGCTCCAGTACAACCTTCCTCAAGCTTGCCACGTTGGTAGGAACAGAATGTCTCACTGCTTTGCAGGTACCCTGGAATAACCTTTAATCAAAGCAAGTATTAGAGAAACTATAATAAAAGAAAAGAATACACATGCACATATAGACAACACAACCCAGTAAGGAAATAATGATTTTCTCCTGTAATGCAGATCAGCTCCAGGAGGCCTGTCGCTGTTTCATCCAGTGAGCAAGCTGTGAACTGTTCATGGCTAGGATCTACCATCCCTATACAATGTTTTTGATTGAGGTTTTCTCAAGGAGTGCCCCAAGACAAAAAAATGAACTTCCCCTAATACAGAGCTCACAACAGATCTCCCTCTGCTCTGCTCCTATTGAGCAAGGGACATCTGAACTTGTCTGTGGAAAGCAGCTGGAAAACAAGGTAGGGGATAAGAAGGACTCAAGATTACCCATCTTTTCACTTGGGATTTGTTTGATTTCCTTTCACAATACGATACAGTAGAGATGGAACAGGTCTATTAGATCAGCGAGTATATCTTGAAGAGCAGGATTAATATCTTCCCACAGCCATCCACAATGAAGAATGCTCCAGTTGCCAAAATAATTCTACGCTGAATAGCGAAATCCACAGGTGGGAAGCAACTCTCAGCGAATTCTCTTTCTGGGGTGCTTAATAACTGCACATATTTAACATCAGCACCATTCTCTCAAACAAACTAGAGAATTTTTCGTGTGGTGCCCTCCTGCCTGTTGGCCGAAGGGATCAGAATCCCGAGTTCTGTCCCTAAAGGCTGGATCCACACTACCAACTGGTGGGCTCATCCTTGCCAAAGCATTTTTGGAGGAATTATAAAAATCCCTCTTAGAGAAGGGAATTGTATGTGGTACTTAGGCAAAACAGGCATGCCATTTATAAATATAATTACTTTTGCTATTCCATCAAGAAAAAGAATTTAATAGTAAGGAATACAACAAAGAAAATTATTTATGTGTTGACACAATATAAATAGAAAACAGATCTGGCTGAAACTAAGTGAGAAATGAAAAACATGAGAAAATATGTAACTGAGATTACCAGTTGGGGGGATAACTTCTGACCACTCTAGTGCATTCTTTCCAGTGAAACTACAGCCCCTCACTTTGCCTTATGTTTGACTGCAATTATGAGTGACTTATTTAACAATAAACGCACAAGCTTACTTTGCATTTCTTGGCAAATTCTCTTCTTTGGATTGATAACCTTGAACACTGCAAGGCGGGCACTCTTCTGCAGGGCAAAGCAGGGAACAGGATATGGCTTGTACCCAGTCCTTCTGCTTTAGTGTGCTGTAGCACGGGTTAGGGAAGAAAGGAGTGAGTATGCCATTCACACCCCCATACAGTGACTGGATGCAATATATCACCTAAGGAATGATTTTTGACCCCATCTCGTGTATTCACACACATGCTCCTTTTACTCAGGCTGCTTGTCAGGGTGTATCCATTACTGCACGTCTTCTGCTTTAGATTTCTGAAAAATATTTTTATCCAGCATCTTCATTCTTAATATTAATGGTTTATCACATATGGTGCACTATATTTTTATAAAGCTGTAGGATACCATGGTGATTAACACCATATGAGAACCTAAATAGAAGGGAACAGGATAATAGAAACGTCCTCCCAGCAGATACAGGGCTTTTGTTTGTTTTTAAGGAAAGTATCCCAGCTGCATGATTTTACTCTGTACATAAGAACTGTAGGAGTTCCATAATAGAAGACTGTACTGTACTTGACAATGTTGTAGAGAGAGCAAGAAACCTTATGTTTAATTTCTCTCCAGCCTTAATTAGGATTTTCAGATCAATTATGTAAAGAGAGATTGATTACTCTAGGTCTTTTGATCATATAGATTTATTATGTTAAGAAGGCAGGAGAAAAAAAATAAGACCCACAAGTATACCCTTTATATATGTACATATATATAACCCCATATTTCTGGTAGGAAATTATCCCAGCTTCAAATAGCCTTGCAAGTTTGTCCTGTCAATATCGCAGTCGACACACAAAATCTACTCACTGAATCAATATGGTAGTGAGAAACTAATCATGTTTTACTCACCCATTGAAACACTGCGAAATCCTGGAGACACTGCAAGGCTGCTTCAAATGACCACGTCACTGCTGGGCACACTGCAGGCTGCTCAAGCGTGCCCGCAGCCCTTCTTTTCAAACAGCTCTATCCTCACCCACCTGGATTAGGACTGCCACTGGCAGAGCCGCTCCCCCTGCATTACTGGATCCAAAGCAAGGACTTTTCTGAACGGCAGCAAGCCAGCAAAAAAGGGGATTGTCTCTGGGCACTGGCATATACCAAGCAGTCAGCTTGGGGCTGATGCAAACCATCAGGGTGAAACCCATATGGTACAAAGGGGCTGAACCTGAACTTTGGGCTCCTGCAGGGCTCCCATGGGAGACAGGTGGAGGGGCTGAGGGGATGTCAAACATCTGGCTGCAGGCTGGGCATCCCCAGGTGCCGTTTGATCCTCCAGGCCCAGGACTGCAGGGAGGGCTGGGAGGGCTGCAAAGAGCATGGGGAGGTGAGCATCAGCAGCTCCCCATGCATCTTCCCCCAGGCAGCGCAGCAGAGGTTAAATAAAAAAATGCATTGGGGAAAAGGCTGTTTCTGCAAAACTGGTCACTAGCAAAGAAAGGCAGCCAGGCCCCCAGGGATGCTCTCCTTGCCTAAGGATGAAATGGGATTATGATGGTAATGTTTGCTGCACTGTAATTAAGGTGGTGTTAGGACTTTCATTAAAAAGTGTGTTTTTGTTGAGGGGCTATGGCTTGAAGAAAATTTTTGCTTCAGGCTGAAATATAACATAGTTCTCAGCCAGAAAATGCATGCACAGCCTTTATTATATATGTAATTTAGAATCTCAGTATAGTCTTGACCGTGGAGGCTCTGCTATTGTTTCCATATGGTTATGTAGCTAATTGGTTTAAAACACTAGTTATTAAAGAAATAAAGGACTGAATTCTGGCTGGACCTCATGTAGGCGATATGTCCTCATTAATTGTCTGCAATTAACTTCAAAAACCAAAGGCCAAATTCTGCTCTTCTTACTCAGACGCGTAGTTTTATTGAAGGAAACAGATGCAAACAGGATTGGGCTCCTGGTGTTTACCTGACTACAACCCAAGGCACCTGCTTCTCCTACACTGTCACTCCTTTAAAAGTAAGGCCATTCCATCTGGGACAGAGATTTTTTTCCTCATAAAACTGGCAATATATGACAAGGTTATTTCTACTAATAGTATCTAAATTCCTATTATTACAGCACCTAAGACCTTATATAAGCAAGCAGGACCCCTATGCACTAGGTGCTGTACAAAACACAGAATAAAAACATAGTCCTACTCAAAAAACCCCCATATGATTGAATGCACACAAACAAAACCTTTCCCCTGTTTCATGGCCAGGTTTGTATTATTTCTGTTAAGTAATCTGAGTGTAATGCACCACTCCTGCAAACAGCAAACACTGCTCAGACATTTATTTAACTTTCTGCATGATAAAGTCCTAACTGCACACCAGTCTTCTGTCTTTCCCCAGAGGTGTGCACAAAGTGGGCAGCTGTGTGATTGCTACTGGCTGTGGTTTTTTTTATTGGCTTACATGTATCTGCAGCGCAGCCGGCGTTCAATTTTACTCAAACTATTGGCATCCTACCCTTTTGGATAAAAAAAATCATGCAACCAATAACATGTCATAAAAGAATACTTCTCTGTTGCCCACTACCACATGTATGTCAAAACTGAAATTCAGAATATCAAAGTTTATAAAATAATAGTTTCATAAAGTTGTAAACAAGACATGAATTGCAACGAATTAAGTAAGTCACAAAGAATGGAACTGGAGTTCGTAAGTAACTTGTGGATGCACAGCCCATTGTTCCTTACACGAACAAATATATCAGTTGCAAGTTTAGGAAGGATGTAAGCATTTCTGCAAATGCTTAAATGCAGAACAAAATTTATTCAGGAGGTAGTTGTCTTCAGTGAACCTATTTATGCATTTAGTTACTTATCTGCCTAATTTAGCATCCCCAGGATCATGGCCTTGGTATGGAATATCTTAATGAACTTCAGTACAGTGCATCAGCCACCACTTGCCCAAATAGTAAGATTCAAATGTAAACAAGTGATGGTCTTATTAAGTGCAAACATGCAAAATTAACATCCATAATAGACAAAGCTTCTCCACACAGGAGGGTATTATTAATAATTCTACCACAGTTAGGCAAGAGTTAATTCCTCATGTGGACAAACTTACTCTGACATGAATATTTTTTTTATTTCCTTGAAATGAATTAAAGAATTTAGAGTTAATCTGAAAAAAAAAAGCCAGAAGATGCCAGAATGAATAAGTCTGCATGAGGGTTATACTATAACCACTAGTTTGAAATTCACACTTTGGCATGCACAAAAAGAACAATTTCTTATGAAGATAAAAGCCTCCACGTGTAATAACTCGATATATAGACAAGCCCTAGGGGCTTGCATCTTGAGCACTTAACATTTTTGGCCCTGTCTTAATGGCTAAAAAGGTGTGTTTCTCCCTCACATTAGCCCAGTCAAAGTAGCTTAATATGATGAAAAGGCCTTAGGCTTTGGCGAGAGGAAGGTGTAAAGGTGTGAGGTTAGCACATATATCACAGCGTGGGCAAGGCTGCCTGGAACACATACTAAACTAATCAAGTTAAAGCAGGCAGGGGATGAGGAGCCCAGACTGTGTTAGCCCGTGTTCATACAAACTCTAGATTAGTTTGTGGGGGGAGTAGAACCTAAGTCAGGATATTTCACGGCGGGGAGCAGGTGAGAAATCAAGAATTAGAATGTAATGTTTCTCCTCATAGACTGTTAACTCTACTGCCTCCAAAGAGAGCAGCTAGATGGATTTCAGGGGAACTGGACCTCCGCGCTGTCTGTCCGTTGTTCCAGAGCACCTGATAACTGGAATTCTCCAGCTGTCTGGGAATGCTGCTCAGGACGAGAAGGGAGGTTTCTCCCCCACCATCTGCAGCAGCAACCGTCTCACCAAACTGCTGGGAAAGTCACCATCGCTCAAGGGTTTGTCATACCCACTATCCCGGCTGTGCTGTTGACTAAAGTAAGACAGAGCTACAAGATGACAAGTAAGCAAAACTGATGAAAAGAAGAAACAAACATTTCAAGTTTAAAACTAGACTTCTACAATGCATTCCTTAGCATATGACAATTAACATCTGCTAACTTTTTTTTAGTCCAGCCAAGTTTAGTACAAATAAATTAGGAGTCACATATTTGTATGATGTAATCCTGATTTTGCCACTTGATTTAGGCTTTGTCTAGAACTCTTAAATTATTTTGGGATTTTTTTTTAAATACTGAAAAAACAGTAATTCAGCTATTTCTGAACTACTTGGGTGAATACAAATCCAGATGTAAAAAGCTACCACGGGCAGCTGATGTGGTTACTACCCTCAAATGCCCACTCCACCTTTCTCCTGCAGTTTCCTCGTCTTGCAGCAAGTTTAGCCAAATGGAATGTGCATCGGCACCAGAATCTCCCCAGTTTTCAGAGCAGCATGTTGAAGGAAGCAGATGTTCACTAGTCAATTATCAATTTAGCACAGGTTAAAACCAAAGTGGTCCAATATACTGAACATGTAAAATGTTATCATGTTGCTGACGTTATCTTAAATTAAGCCTTTGTGATAACTTGGTGAACCTTTTCTGCAATGGAAACACATGTGCGAACAGAAAAAAAATGAAACTTGGTTTACATAGAGTAGTGAACAATCATTAAACTAGCAGGGTTCTGAAATAATGTCAAAAAAGATAAAGTATCTGGATCGCATTCCTGATAGCATCTGGAATACTTTTTTCATTATTTCTGTTACCATACCACTTTAGGTGTATAATGGTACAATGGTATTTACACAGTTGCCATTTTCCTTTAATTATTTCTATAACAGGATCATTTTCCTTAACTTTTCAGACAGCGTCCCGTCTTCAACTGGTTCTATTGTTGTGCATGAAAATATCGTTCTTTGTAATTAAGCACATTTTTAAGTTAAAACAGTTAGCATGCCTTGTTTAATCAGTACTGCAAGGGTCTCAATTGTATTTCAGAAACAATTCCAAAAACACAAAATTTTTTGTTTTAAGGAAGGTTAGAATGTAAAAGTCTAGTTCTGAGTTTTAAGGCTGTCTGCTTTTGAAAGTTAAAAAAAAATCAGGCGTGTCAGTTCACCTGAGTTAGTTCACAATGAACGGGAAGATCTCTTCACATTCAGTAAAGCACAGGAACTGTTTATTTAATATTAGGTCTTTGCTGTAAAAATGTGTGTTTTCCAGACAGACATAATTTATGCTAGGTGACTACTATAAATGTAAACATATTCCTGACAGAGCTGTTCAAATGTCCTGCATCAACAAAGCACTCCTACACTGGATTTATCTTTGGTGGCACTTCTCCTAGCTTGTCCCCCTGCCTTCAATGAGCGATAAATGATGCTAGCAAACACACAGCTGCCTACAATTCCATCTCCACTTTGGGTTCCTGCTCACCAGTCTCTCTCAGTCCTACACAGCTGCTCACACCTTTGATTGCCACAGCAATGGCTGCAGCGGTTCACAGAACAGACCTGCCTAGCTTTGTTCGGACACGTAACCAGATAAGGCATAGTAGGAAAACTAATAGGTGTAAGTCCCTTAACATGCTCTTGTCCTAGACCATGCTACACCAAAGCTATCCTCGTCCTGCATCCACTCAGATTTTATATTGTGATAGCTACATATAGTTAATATAAAAAACAATGGAGAAAAAAGTTACAAACACACATCTGCCTTTGCCTAAGAGACAAAGCCCAAAGCTCAGCCATTTACAGCTGACATAAAGGTATTAAACAATGTTGACACAGGAGGACCGGATGAACCACATGTGGACAAGCCAATCTAGTGATTTCATTGAACGTAGTTCTGCTGCGGGATGTGACAGTTATTCCCCACACACCTAGCAGTTCATCTGAGCCCAGAGCCTGCTCACGTGTCTCAGCTCAAATCAATTTGCACATGCATAGTAGCTCTGACACATGCTAGACTCACCCAAGCCATCGTGCATGCGCAGTACATCTGCACATGCACAGTGCTTCAGGAGATGGCCATTTTTTTTAGCAGACCAGATGGCAACCTGGCAACTCCAGCAAATGCCACACCAGCGATCCCACTGTGCAGAGGCTGTGGCCTTTTACTTCCCCCTCCCTCCCCTTCGCTGCTTTTTTTTCTCTCTTACTCCACCCAAGTCTGGGCCTGTATAGCATTAAATGTTTTCAGTTAGATTACTGAGTTAACAAAATTCAAAAGCACTTTCTTCGGTGTTAGACAACAGGTGAACAGATTAACCTCCCATATCCGAAGCTGTATGAGCAGTAGACCCACGTTGTCATTTCATAATACAAACATTTAGCTTGGGATATACATTTTAATTCAGTAGAAATTAGTACATTTTCAGTAATAGGTCCAAGAAAGTCATGCCAACAAATCCAGCTGTTGTCCTTGCACAGCTCAGTGAAAAGGATGGCTTTATATAGTTTTATGTATATATATATATATATACATGTGAGGATGTGTATAGATGTGTACAATGTATTTATTACCTCTGTCTCCACATACTGATATGAAAATGTCACAAGGGTCTAATTCAATTACTCACAACCCAGGAAATGAACCAACGAAGGCTTTTTGTTATGAAATGGTTCCCAGGAAAACAGGCCAGTAAAAGTCCTATTTGCCACAGCATGCCATTTTTATTTAGTGTTTCAGAAACTGACAAGTGAAAAATTTGGGAAGGAAGAACTGTGTTTATTTGTTCAGTGTTTATTTTTACTTCAGTAAATGGTGACTAACATTAGCTCCTCCTTCCCTCCCTTCCTCCCTGTACCTGTGCGCTACCCTGGGCCATTTTACCAACTGGGGTCCAAACACAGAACTGAAACCTCAACGAGAAGGGAGAAACACTTGGTGCAGAGCTCTCAAAATGTGTTCATGTGTATTCGGAGCCCTGGAGCTATCGCTGCCCACCATTTCTGTGAGTCTGGCGAAGTTCTCCAACACGCCCGCCCCATGCGAGTCAGGGCAGAGGGTCCATCTCTCTCCTATCCAAACGGCCTGTTCCACAATACAGCACCTGTGCGCTCAATTCCTCCCTCCAGCTCCGGGCAGCGGGAGGCTGACAGGGAGAGACCCCCGGGGCTGGGGCGAGGGGCCCCGCAGCACTGCTCGCCGCAGCAGGCACGGAGGGAAGGGAGAGGCCGCCTCAGGAGCTGCCCTCAGGGCGGCACCCGGCCCCGGGCCTGCTCCCCGCCGCCGGGCCCGGGAGGAAAGTCCGGGAGCACGGCCGTGCTTCCTCGCCCCGTGGCCGGACTCGTCCCAGGCTGTGAAGCCGTAGCGCTTCCCCCTTCGGAGCGCGGACTCCCTCTGTGGCCTCCGGGACACGTTAAATCCCGTGTAATGAGGCTTAACCCCGCCCCGAGTCGCGGCGCAGCCGGGCGGGCAGGCAGCCAGCTAGGCCCCTGCCCGGGGGAGGCCCCCCCCCCCCGCCCCGAGCGGCCGCAGCTGTTCCAGCCGGAGCTCCTGGAAAGCCGCCACGCTCCCCACACTCGGTCTCCCTCGCACACAGCGCGGAGCTGCGCTCCCTCCTCCCTCCCCTCCCTCGGGGCGGCCGCGGCTCCCCGCCGCTCGCTGCCTTCCCCCCACCCCCACCCAGTGAAGGGAAGGCGCGGGGGGGCCGGGGGGTGGCTCCCCGCCTCCAGGCTGCAGCCGGGGTTGCTCCGGCTCCCCGGGGCTCGGGAGGAGCCGTGCTGGGGAGCTCAGCCCATGTGCGGGGCCGGGGCGGGGGCACCCTGCTGCCAAGCGGCCACTTTCACCCCCATGGGGTTTTGCTTTTTTTTCTTTTCCACGGGGCCTGGGGGAAAATAAATAAAAAAAAACAAGGGCGGGGAGAGGGTGAGGGAAGCGAGCGAGCGCGTTGCCGACCCCCGCGGGGCGCCGTGCGGGTGTGCGGAGCGCCCCGTCCCGTTCCCGCGCTCCGCAGCTCCGCGCTTTCCCCGCAGCCCGCCGCGGCAGCCAGCCCGTGAGGTCAGTGTCGGCGGCGGATGGGTGTCTGCGCCGTGGGACGGGCGGCGGTGGGCGGGCGGGCCGGGCAGGCGCAGTGTGGGGCCGCGGCAGGGGGAGGGAGGGCGGCGAGCGGGCGGGTTCTGTGTCTATGTGTCGCACTGGGCGGAGGAGGGGGGGGAGGTTTACACACCAGGGCAGCGGCGGCAGCGCCGGGATCCCTTCTCCACCCCGCGGGGAGGGGGGGAGGGAGCCGCCTCCTCCTCCCCCTTTCCTCCTCCCCCTTTTTTCACCCTTCCTCCTCCTTCTTTCCCCAAAGTTAAACTTCCTGCTCCCGGCCCGGCTGGGAAGGGGACGCGGAGCCCGGCCGGACTCAGCCCTCGGCACACACAACAGCTGGAGCTGTCAAAACTTCCTCCGCTCGGCCTCAGCCTCTGCCGCCTCCGCCGCCACCACCACCGCCGCCGCCGCCTGCTCCTCCTCCGCCCCCGGGGGCTCTGCGCGGGGGGAGGGCGCAGGGCCAGTGTACAATGAAGCGGCGGCCGCCGCAGCCGGGCAGCGCAGGAGCCGGAGCCGCCGCCAGCTCCCGGGGCCTCTGAAAGGGGGGGGAGCCCAGCGGCGGGATCTGCCGCCTCTCGCTCGCTCTCTTCACCTCACCCGCGACCTCCCCCCAGCCCCGACAGACCCCGCCGAGCCGGGGAGGGGGTGTTATTGTGTGTGAGACCCTTCCTTCCTCTGCGCTCTTTCTCTTCGCCCCCCCCCCCCCCC